>QNGE01001417.1:50950-168299 GCA_008508345.1 Paragonimus westermani | reverse complement strand
TGTTTGTTCGTATTGTTTTTCTTTTCAGAACTGCTGTTCGAAGAACGCTGTCCCCTGGTACGTTCACGTTGCCCGAAGGTTGATCCGCGAAGTCGGTTGGCCCTCATGTTACACTTATAACTTGTTAAATAGGCTGTCATCTCGCAAGCTCCTCGTCAGCGCCTTGGATAGATAAATACATACGGCAAAGTGGAAAAGTATGTTCCGGTAGCCTTTACATACTAGCGAAGCTTTACGCATCGGTAAACGTTCCTGATTGAACGCGAACTATTGCGAAACAAGGCATCTAAAAAAATGTTTATATGTTAACCAAGAACGGAATCAAAGCGCTAAAAAGCTTATCTCTACAGATTTATGCTTTAAACTCACCTGTCTGGTCTTTTCAACATTTAAAAGATGTGCAAATCTGTGGTGTTTGTATTTTTTCCAAGCGGTTGCTAATTTATTGATCTACTGTTTAAGAGCTGTTGACAAGTACTATGTAGCAATACATCGTATGGGGCAAAACATTCATTTGCAGGCCCTAGTTGTCCAGGTGAACGTCCATTCAATCCGTTAAGACGGTCGAAATATCTCGAGGCACCCGTCCGTAATTTCTGATACACAATACGAAATACCATTTTGCCGTTAATTCGCCCGAAACAATGACGGTTCTTAATAAACGCTTTCAAACTACATACTGCCCTTGTTTTACACCACTATTAAACATGCTTCTAATCAACACCATGTGCAGACTGTCTTCTACAATCAACCTATATTACACAGATTTGTAGCTGGTAGTATGGAGTTTGAATGACGTAACCAGGAATTTTTGATGAAGCTCCAGTCACTCCAGCTGTGAAGTCAGTGAAATGTTTCACACCCTAAACAATTTATTCGAAAGAGCTCAGACTTTTACCCACAAATAAATAAAGTTTGTTGTTGAATTTGAAAACCGGTGGAGTATTCTTCCGGCTTCTTCTCTTAATGGGTGCGATGGAACTAAGTAGCATATAGACAAACAGAATAGGCTCAATGCGAGGTGTTTAAATACTGAATTATAACTATTTACATTGATGCTGAATGAAAATGATTGCCAATTACCGACAGTATTTTAAACAGTCATCCAAATGAAGTTTAATCCAACACATTGGGCACACAGTGACGTGGAATTGCACGCCGAATGTTGCACAGATCACTTTAGTTTTTTTCACTTCAAATGGTTTCTTGGGTTTAGTAAATGAAGCACAAGGTAGCCGGTAATGTCCTAGAAAATACTATTGCCTAGTATAACTGCAACAAGGTTGTTTGGTGGTGGTTACTGATGCACAAGAGTATATCAGGCGGTTTATTTAAAATTGTGGTCAAGGTCATCTTTCTAGCGGCCAACTCTTGTAAAATCTTTGAAAAGTTTAAACTGGCCGACTTATTCAATAAAAACTAATCAGTGGTTCATGGAAGGCTACACAAAGTTGGGGCCGATCACCCGATGCAGCATCAAAATGTAGCATCAAAATTCCTAATACTAGCGCCTGACCTAAGCTTGTTGGTAACGTATGTCGTCCGGTAAAACGAAAATAACAAGCAGGCGCACCACCTAATCAGATCTTTGAGACATTGAAACAAAGTGCACATATGCGTATCGCTACAGGTAGTTGTCGCAGTGTATTCCGTGAAAAAATGGAGATACATTAGTTTGGTTCCGCAAGTGTACTTTTGCTTTCAATTCGAAAGGCTACGAGCTTCAACAAGGATGGCTACCATTCATCGATCAATTTTGTGGCTGTTTGAACTTTTACGGAAGCCAGACTGTATTGAGAAGCCAGTAATATAAACCAAAAATTAGTAGCTTTTCAAAGCCGAAACTCGATGATTCTGATCGTTCTGTTGAACTTGAAATAAGCAGTCCCGAATGGATATTTTAGGATTCTTCGACTAATCCGAGTGGGAGCCATTTAAAAGAGCGGGGTATACATGGATTGATTAGCTGTCGGCACTTTGATTCAAATAAAATGTCGGTGTGAACGCATACGTCGTCCGTTTGTTGATCACTCACCCGGAGTGCACCAGCGCCAAATGAGTAATGACCAAAAAGAGTGAAACTGATAGCCAGCCTAATTTCAAGTAAACTGGAATATTCAGAGTTTGTTCAAAAACGACTTATCTCGGGCCGGACCAACCGAACATATTGATGTTGAGGTGGGTTCACTAATAAGAGAAGATGCTTCCGCTGTACTCTGCGCCGGGAACTCTCATATAGTTTAATCAGTTGTACCGTTTTGTCTTGGCATGCCATGTGTAACCAAAATCCAAGCAGGCTTAAGGAAGTGTAATATTGCCGAATGTATGCAGGCTGTGTGAGTGAGCCACATATGTTGGACTTGCGTATTTGTGTTATCCAACGTCAATATCTGTTCACTTATACGCTTAGCGCTTATAACCTTATCAAGAAAGAAAACCGGAATCAAGATTACACATGAAAATAACTCTAGAAATTTGGGGCATATTATTCGCAGAAGCACTCCCATTTGAGAGCAAACTGAGGTTACGTGCGTATAAAAACATCTGTCGATTCGCTGGAAATGGCTACCACCTTCGGTATGGTGGATTCACGCGCGTCAAAAAAATTAGAATTACAATGAAACAAAAATAAAATCTGTCACTTCATACTTGCTTTCCATTTTACGACACCCCAGGCTACTCATAAAAACACGTTTTCGAATAAGAAAAAGTAGCTATCCTTTGTTGCCGTTTGCTCCCAAATAGAGCGGGTTTTATGGTCCTTACGTATATCTGATGCACAGACATAGGCATAAGAACTAATCAGGAGGACTATATTTGGATGAAGGGATACCAAAGGCAACCAGCATATTCAAGCTCTGAAACGTTCGGCCACCACCCACTGAAACTAAGTCTGGCAGTTCCGACAGGTGAATATTTCATGAATCAATGAAGTGGTATTTTATCGAAGTATAGGGTAAAAGTACTGGTATACAGTATTACTACTGAGAGAGTACATGCGACTCCACGAAAAAGAAAAATGTACGGATTGAAGAACAAAATCTGGTATAAAAAGCAAACCGTGTGTCTACCCACCTTACTCAAAACAGTGTCAGAGTGAACAGGGCAAGCATGGTGTGGCTCAATGTAACACTGAAATATTCAGTAGATTGGGACCAAGAAGGAGGGACGTGGATTCAACCTGTAGCTTGAGGCAATCAAAAAATAATTGCTAACAGTACCTTGATTAATAAAAACGACGTAAAATTATTGGTAGTAGCTAATTATCTAGAGATTACCGTTCAACAACGGTCCAGTTAATCATGTTGTATCTGCAGGCTGTCGGGAGAAGATATATCTGAATGCCGAAGATGGACGTTGACCAGAAATTACACTTAAATGATAGCTGAACTCTTGAGAGGACTTGAGGCTGAATTATTCGGAGCAAATGAATAAGAACTTACTGCAAATTGATGGTTATTTGTGTTTGTGACGAACTTCGAAGGTGATTCATCAAGCCAGCTTGAACTATTCAAAAATGGGTATCCTGGCAAAAATATGGAAGACGTTTTAGCGCATGTTTCTTAGAGGGCAAGAGAGTATTACTATCCTATTAAAAGTATCGACAGCATTGATGTGAACAAGTATACCGAAACGTGTTGTCTCGTAAATGTGATCCATATACAGACATGGCGTCTGAACAAGATGGACAGAGACTACTGGTAACCAGACTGAGTCACCAACCTGATAAAGTGTGTAACATTACGTCAGCGTCAGAAACAAGCATTAGTACAGAGGTTTTAATTCACTACTCTGTCATTTTATGAGAACACCGATTTCGCTGACTTACCGTCCCTTGCAACGTTTAAAATGTTTGTTAATCTTCTGGGCATTAACTTGTGAAATGTCATTTGACCTGATGCTGCCTTACTGATGGCTACTTTTCTCATTAACTATATGTCCCGAAAACTGATTTAAAGGATGAACCCTTATGAAAACCCGTACGGTATATTTCTTTTTCACACATAGAAATGTCGAGTAATTTTGGTGTCTTCAAAAACTTACGAATAAAATGGTCCGACTTGCAGCTAGTCTCCGCGCTGTGCTTTCTACAATGTGATAAGTAAACACCGTCAGATTTTTTGTTTGTATAGAGCGAAGGAAATGTAAATTGATAGCTTATAACTATGACCACAATAGACATAAACGCACTAACCTATATACTGAGGTGAAAACATTTTTGATTGTGCAGATGACAGCCAGTAATGCACCGACTAACGGTAATATCTCTCTTAGATATGAGAATACCAAGTGCAATACTGTTGTATCTTATAATCTGCGGGTGTCAGCACTGCCCAGTCTGATCAGCCGATTACTGTTGTTCTGTTGAATAACCACTGACTGTGGAGGCAGTGAATCATTCACACTTGTGCAATCCAAACTGAAATATGGCAGTATTAAAGTCAACCGTAAGTCCCAAGTTAGAAACAGCAAAAACGTGTACACTTGAGTTTGCGGTGAAAGGAGAGAAAGGAAATTCGAACTTTTAGTCGAAAATTGATGGGCTAGGTCATCAACTACGGGAGTGCGGGAGTACATGCAGGTCATAATTTAAATTGAGAATGAAGTGACTGCCACTTAATAAACATTACTATTCAACTTCAGCATGCAGCAAACACGTAGATGACGAGGGGTGATCTGTAAGAGATTCGGAAAATTTCTACACCACCAGAGTGTCATGCTGCCAGAGAATCGCAAGTATCGATATTTGGGATTCACAAATAATCGATCTGTCTCAATGGACCCGAGTGGGTTTATACCAGAATTAACTTACTAATAATTTGGAAGATTGTTGTCTTAAAAATAAGCGGTGTATTTTATGCTGTCTCTCTAAAGAATGACATGATATATACTTTGTGCTATGAAAAAAGAGTTAGCAATTTTTTACTTAGGTTGTGGAATGAATAGAGACGGATTAGTTCACCTATGGAGTGCAGGTACCAGAGAGGCAAAGGACGATTTAGACATATGTTAAAAGAAGATATGTTGCCACATGATAAAACTTCGCTTGCTCGCATCTGTCGCACGAGTAAAACAAACAGGGTGTATACGAAAGACAGTTAGAGATATACAGTGTGTGAACACGCATACATTCACGCCGTGTCATGTAATCTACACCACGATAACCCGATGGGTTGCTTCGATCACTTTTGTGTACACAACACTGGTTGGCGAGTTCTAATGAATATGTATCTTCATTAAGGGTCAGTAGCACCGGGATTTGATTGCGTAGCAACATTTCGAACGTACTAAGTGGGTCAAATCGGTGCCCTGTTATGATGGGGGTGTTTAGAAGTCGGTGATGGAGGATTTCGAAAATTGGGTTTACCGGTTTAAGATTGCTGTGCCTTTAGTTGTTTCGGCAATTTCGTAACTCGTTTTACTACTCAGTGAGATAGTTGTCAAGCCGTTCCTCCTATGTAAACGTCATTGTGACTGCAAGTAGGCTGGCGTAAGAGGCGGGATATTTCGAAAAACTTTGTTCGTGATTGCTATGCCCTGGTCATTCGGTGTTTTGAGCTGAGTGTAATCGGGCAGCCGCATACGTGCTGGATAGGGCAGACTTCATTGTGCGCTTGATCTTGTTTCCCAACTGTTCACCTTTAACCTGCAGAAGTAGAAACAATTTCATCTTCCAAACAGTATTAACGGGCATCTAACACTTGTTTATCTCGTTGCGAACTTCTATGAATTTTTCGAAATGTCCGCTCGATGGCTGGTTGACATTAAGGATCTCGTTCGCAAACCGTTACCCCGCGTTGCCCAAGGTAATACTTTGAACTAGCAGAGACGTTGGAGGGAGTGTTAATGAGTATTTAGACAGAGTATTTGATTATTTATATGGGTTAGATGGGGGTGGTAGATAACATATCACTAAAGCGAAAGATGTCAGTCAACAGTTTCTTGTCTGGTTTGGGTCACGAGACTTAGTTACGTAACGTTGGCCACGTGAGTTGTACGGAGTCTGCGAGGGATGCGTCACATCCACGCAGTCATTCTATCCTAGGTTTGCGTACACGGCCATGGAAGATACAACGTTTCGATTAGTCGTTTTTGAACGCACAGTGGTGGTGAGTATAGGCGAATTGCGTTGGCCTCTGCAATTGACAGTATACAACCTTTGACCTGTTTCGATTGTATCCCACATATTCGGTAGATTAGCCTGAACGATTCGGTCTGATTGAGCAAATGATTTGACTCGATCAAATGCGTGGCGACCGCAGACGAACAGAGCCTCGTCGATCCTCGCGTCAACCACACCGATTGGTGCTCCCGAATGCGTTCGGATAATCGCCGTGTTGTGCGGCCTATGTAGCTTGTTCCACAGGACAAACGAAACGGTAAACACAAAAAGAGGCGGCATGAACAGGCAATATATCTTTCAACTGGGAGCGCAATACCAGTGTGGAGACAAACTGAACGCGTAGTTGAGCTGCGACAAACGCCTTATTGATTGCTACACTATGCTTCAGGGTTACGGTTTCAGCGACACCATCACCTTTGAAGGGCAAGGAAATATAAACAGAATTTTTGTTTGCAGTTTGTGGTTTATCTATCTTGGCGCTTGTTAACATATTTTTATGAATAAATTGTTCCGGATAGCCATTTTTAATGAGTGTATTAAATATATACTGTCTTTCCTCTTCGATGCTGTCGCTCGAACATATTTTCGTGGCCCTATCTATCAGACATCGAATTAGGTTTTTCTTTTGTTTTAGTGGTACAAAACTGTTGGAGTTTGTATACTGACCCGTCCAGGTTGCCTTACGATACACCTTCCGTTGTATCGTGCCATCCTCGCGACGGGACATGAGCACGTCTAAGAACGCTATACCTGCGGATGATTCGGGTTCTAGGGTGAAACGAAGATTCTTATGCACAGATTTGAAATGAGTCAGTACACCACTAAGGCTTTTAGATTCATCTGCCACACAGGTGATATCGTCTACATAACGCTTGTAAAGGGTGACCGATTTTATTTGATCTGCTAATGAGCTACACTCTAACTTTGTCATAAAGATATCAGCCAACAATGGGCCTAGAGGCGACCCCATTGCTACTCCGTCCTTAGACGGTATAACTTGCCAGAGATCTTAAACTGAACGTTGTATGTGCAGCGATATAATAACTGCTTTGATTCTTCTACTGGTATTCCCACATTTATATTATTACTTTCAATATACTGTCCGAGAAACTCAATCGTTTCACTGAGTGGGATATTAGTTGAGAGAGATGTGACGTCAAGTGCCTAGTACGTTCAGTTGCTTTAAGGTTTCAACAAATTCGAAGGTATCTCTCAAGCTGTAAATGGCTAGTTTTTTCCTAACTGGCTCTAACAGCGTGGCAAGCCATTTTGCCATTGCGTAATACGGAGAATTGCGCATATCTAAAATCGGTCGTAGTGGTACACCGTTTTTATGTACCTTGGGTAACCTGTGGAGTCTAGGAATTACAGTGCCTACTGGTCTAATTCTTTCGAAAGTTGCAGCATCTATCAGGCCCTTCTGCTTCATAAATCTAAGCGCTTTTGTTAGTGACTTCTCAACAACTGTTGTTTTGTCCTTCTCATTTTGTATGCTAACAAATTTGGTTTTATCTCCCAATAAGGCATTCATTTTACTCAAATAATCGGCTTTATCTAAGATGACGATCCCGGCACCTTTATCAGGTCTGGAGATTATTATATTCTCATTCTGTCTTAGAGATTTCAGTGAAGCTAAATGCTCTCTCGTTAGTAGGTTTTTAACCATTGATTTTCGGGTCAGATACTGATAGCAAGACTGAACTAGGGTTACTTTGAGCATCTCAACATTAACAGTTGATGATGGTTGAAGATCACTCAGTTGATCATAAAGGTTTACAAATAGGGTTTCTAAGTCTAACTGTCTAATTCTATTCTTATGACAACAGAATTTCGGTCCTAGCGATGATACCTCGAGAACAACTTTATCTAAGAGCAAAGAAGAGAAATTACATACGTACCGTTCAGGATTTCTTGGAAATTCGACCCTGGGTTTGATTGGGTTGAGTTGCCTTCGCAGCTTCAATGTCTTCTTTTCTCGTCTTTCGGCCATAATCTGATGGACGTAATTTTCGAATTCATTCGCTTCCCTAGGCGTTAGCTGTGTCAGTATCCCCTCAACGACCGTCCGTTTGTGATCTAGATCATACACTCTGCTCAGCCACGTATCCTTTTCGTTTAGAGCCAGACGCTGTAGTGAAGTTCTCGTGACGTTAATACGATTTCGTCTAAGAATGGTCCAGTACTGTTTTGGGAATTCTGAACGATCTATGTATTGTTCCAGAAACCCGTTGGCTACGTTCGCTTCCGTCAGTTGCGTACTGAACTTAATATACTTATTGAGCTCTTTCAGTACGATAGGGTCTTTGGTTTGTTTCAATACTGTGAATATGCCCGGTTTAGTCATGAGAAGATTATTGTTGATTCCCTCCTCATAAATGCTGCTCTTCAGGAGAAACCTCAGTTTTTGTTTTCGTCTCCAGCCAGAACTACTTTACAGGTATTCCGCTTGAATATCCTAACGAACCCATTTTGCAGTAAGGAAACAGAGGGCATCGTTGTGAAATCCCTGCTGGGCCCAACATTAACTCTCATCTTTTGGGACATGAACGAACGGCAAGTGAATGTGTACGTGTTCATACACTGTCTATCTCTGATTGTCTCTCGCATACTCCTTGTTTGCTCTACTTGTGCGACAGATGAGACTGAAAGAAATGTTAACATTGTGTAGCACATGTTTTCTTTCTTTCGCCACGATGAACTTATCAGAGATGATCAACGTTTGGCTACTTAATAAATCGACATGCACAGAATAGGATATGTATATGCGTCATCAGGTACGGACATCGAACTTGAATGTTCACCCAAATACTGGATGCAAATGGTATTTTATGAACCAATCAGATAACGTGCTGCATACCTGAATAAGTTTCTTTGGTGTTATTTCGCAATTCAGACAGTGGGTGAGCCTTTTTGGAGGGCCTTATCTGGTGTTTCTATCAAAGGCTCTGAAACCCATCTTGTTATCTCCAGTGTAGTGTTTGGTGGAGAAGCAGCGCTAAAATCCAGTTAAATATGCTAAGATGGAGCTCATTCTGGGTGACCCATGAAGGAGAATGGCTCGAAGTCCCCTTTGTTATATCTCGTTTTTCATGCGCTATCTTCTGTGCCCTCATTGCACAATGGCTACGAACAGCAGATAAAATCGACAATTGTGGCGTAAACATAATGGAACGTCAGTCGACAATATGTCTCGGGAATTAGGCAACCGAAACACATGCATGCCACATTTTACAGCATCACAATATGAGTTGAAAGAAGGTTGTTTGAAACTCAACCGACTTAAGTAAAATAGAGTAACTGAGGCTGCCAAATGATGTCCAACGAAGCGTCCTGAAATCGCCAAAACGCGTTTGCTATTCCACGTCTGTCACCCTCAACCTGTTCCAACCAAATTCGTGGACTGTGTGTTGCCGAACTAATTGTATATCGCTCCAAGTCACGTGATAATTATTACTGTTTGTGTGATTGTCACCGTTGTTGGTAATGTTGTCATTTAATCAATTCTGAAATTTACTACTTCATGTCGTCGATGAACAGTGTGCATTGAACTAACTCTCGGTCACTGATAACGTTGGAATATTAATGGTAGAGGATCTGAGGCTGTGCATGTAGGCAATTTAATTTGAATCACGAATCTTACCGAATGGTAATAAGGAAAGAGATTGCCAGTGAACCATGAAATAGTGCTATACCAAACGTAACATTGAGGATGACTCTTTTAAATAATGTTCTCTTGGTTCAACAATAAGAGAATCGCTATTTCATGTTCGTTTTGATTGGTAGACAACTGCAAAGGGCTTTTTTCCCGAAATATTGGTTTATTTCAAATTACACACTGTCCATATTCAGTTGCAGACTATATAATGAAATGATCCCTACAGCTGACTCATTTCGTAAGGAAGCACCAGAAATGGGTTTCATTCTTAATGAAGCGTACCAGTGATGTGTATCCGTGTCCAAGTCCGAATTTACATTCATGTAATTGTGTTTATGAGAATAATTATGCTATAATCACATTGTCAATAATCTTACAGTTGGCGTGGCCAAACAATTCTATTCAAACCACATTATTGTGTGAACAGTGTTTAGACTGCTATATCCCATTGAAAGCAGAATAAACAGAATCTCTCCGTTTACTCCAATGGATAACTAAATCAAGAAGTTATCACTCAGCCTGCAGTCACAGATACCAACGGATCAACTGAGAAATATGTATTACTTATGAAATCAATTAAGCCATTTGACTGACCAACATCACAAGGAAACTCTAGGCTGGAGTTTAGCTCCAATTAGGATTGTTCAGCTAAACGTACGCTTATGCGATCTACAAGCTGCACTCCAACCGCTATGACGCAAGTTATTCTATTGTCACCTCAGCTCATGTTTCAACATTTTTCGGAGTGTATATGAATGCGAGAAAGACTATTTTCAACAACAGTGAAGTACTAATTAATTAAATATGGATGAATAAGACCTAGGTTTTGAGATTAAATGTAGACAGTTTTGGAGAATATTTTCCCCATAAACCATTCAGCGGATATGCGCAACAAATGTGACAGTTAGCAGATGAGAACGGCAAATTTTTGTTCCCAGTCATCAAGTAGACTATACACTTGTAATTTTCTCCCCCTATAGAAACGCTTCGATAACCGTTTTTGTAAACGATACATGTGTTCATTGTGCCACCTGTGTTGAATGTCACTACCAAATATTTCAAGCTCCACTTGTTATTAAGATGTTCCGTTTGATTCGGAAGCAGTTGCGACTAGGTAATTCGTGCCGTTAGCTGATGCACTGTTCTGTAACATGGTGACAACGAATTTACTCAGGTGAAAAGGGAAGAGAAGGGCCGTATGCTTGCACTTCTCTGTGTCAGCAGCACACGTTAAATTTTAGTGTCCTGAACCAGACCGTTAAGAAGGAAATCCTACTATTGCGTCTGAACCCGATGTGTATAGGCCAGATAGTTTGGGACCTGTCGTCATCGACATGGTTTGCTACAAATATTTAGGGATGCATTTGGTTTTCCTGGCAGTAACGTGGATTGAAACACCAGTGATGTTCGCTTCCAAATTTTCTTCAAATTCATTCAGTGCAAAAAGTCTTAGGTAAGGCAGAGGTAAAGTCCAGCTGATGAAACCACGGGGAAGAGGCTTGTTACATTGTATGACTTGCTAATGCATCAACTGTATGGATTGTATTTGGAGCCCTAGAGATGTAGGGTTTGAGTACGTTAAGCAGAGAAACATCGAACTGCTTCATCCAAACGTATTCAAAGTGTGCGAAAACTGAAATGCTCGTAGCATGGGAATTGTCGGTTCGCTTGCAGATCAAATAGTTATTTCGTCCTTTAGGACCAATTTCATCCATCGACTGATTGCACCAATCGAATACTCACCACAGCTCGAACCTTTTAACACCTGTACCTTGTTAGCGCTGATGTTCTGTGTCCTCTATGTTTCTCGAATCATCTGTTTACAATTGCAACATATTTACTGGTGTTTAACTTGCTCAGCTGCATGACTCAACACGGCTTCATTACGTGGTGCAACCTGGTAATATAACCTCGGGATGTTGTGACTCGGCAAAGACCTGGTGAACTTGAAATAATTATACAATACAGCAAGCCTTGGAGTTATAAGCCTGGTCTTCCAGCCTTTTTTACGTGCTATCATTCCCTTCCTTAGAAAACGGAACACTGTGGGAATGAGAATCTCGCTGGTCCTTCGCAAATTTGGCGGAGAGTAGACCAGTAATAGTTAGTGGGTTGAAGATAGCAAGTGGCGGAATAGGAGCACATCGCGTGCAAGCTATACCAGTAGATTTGAACGTGATCGCTTCGCGGTGGTTTATTATTTTGCTTGCGAGTAAAAGCAATACAGTCATGAAGAGCGAGGGGATAATTATTCTATGCCCATTAATTCGACCATGTATTCATTTTTGACGGTTGGATTTTACAGTCCTTCGTGCACGAGATGTAGATACGCTGCAATGACAGATAACAAGGACAATCTGGACTGTTCGGCGTGCACCGGAAAGGGTACACATTTTGTGTGACTAGTTTAATGTCAATCGGCCGAGCACACAACACTTGGAGAAATACTAAACCTTAATAAACTCTTTGCGTACTATTTAAGGCGATCGCATAAAGCAATCAGCACCCAAACAACCCCGTATCTTTGTAAACATTGAAGATTTTTGTTCAATGAATTGTACGTTGTTGGGTTTGAGTGAACAGCCGCTTTGGCTGGAGCGTTTGTAAATTTACGGTCGGTATGCACTTTCAGCTTGCTGGGTCTGCACAAATTGATTAGTTGAAAAGGACAGCAATAAAACGGAAGGCTCCAAGCAGTTCCAGTGGATTACCGCTAAGTTTTGACAGGTAGTACCATCCGTACAATCTATTGAAAGACTACTTGGTTGAACTTATCCAAATCCTACTGGATTTTGTTAACTATTCATCAACAAAGAAGGATAACAAAGTTAGGCGTTGTGACATTGGCTCGCTTACAGCCAATCGCAGTAGGGCACTGCGTGTGCAGTAGACTCATAAGTTCGTCTTTATACAACGTAAATTCTGTCAAACAGTTATGCTCCAAGTAACGAGGATATATTAAGGAAAAGCACTAACAGTTACCCGGTTGGGCAAGCGGCTGTTTGCATCTATTCTAAAATTCGAAGCAAAATGTTCAAAAATACTGTCTAGAATTCACCTTGTTTGAGGAAAATCCAAGCTTACAGGATGTGTTTGCGTCTATCTACCTGCTGTTTAATACCTGCTGACGGTTTAGGGAAACCAACCCAGTAACGTGTAATAGACAGTCTCAATAATGTTGATTCATGAGACCGAGTTAACGGGACTACCTTTCAGGTCCCCAAACACCTCAAATAGGTGATCTGAGTGGTTCGAATTTATAGGATGCTGTTGAAAAAAGCACAATGAACGAGCTTTCTCACCTCGAATATATAAAATAACTGTAAACTCAAATTACCTGGCAGAAAAGAAGCACTAAACTAGACTTTCGCTCCAATTAGAGCTTGTCACTAATGCATATCCTTGCTGTGGCCGTGGCAAGAATATGCACTATTGACGAGCTCTAACGATAAAATATGGGTGATATTTAACTTAAAAAACAATATAAGTAATTGACCTTTGATCAACTACTCCTGAGTTAAGAATTCATTATTCAGCTATATTAAGTAATTTTCCAGCTTTTTTCTCACCAATGAATTTGAGTTGCTTCGGCCACCCTGTGAAATCAACGGAATTACCGCTGTATCGGCACTTTAGGAAAACGATTCAAACAACACTATGGTGCCAAGTTGACTGGGGTTTGCAGATGATATTTTTTTCTTGTCAACTATGATATGAGTCACTGGTTCACAGGGTTGCCTCCTATGTACCTGAAGCAAGGTTTGAACTCCGGTCATGGTAAGTAAATATATTGCCCTTAATAGTTGAGTGCAGTCGCTCACATTCATGTCAAAGGGCGATGCAACTCCACTTTGCCGACAAAATTCTTGCGAAATAAGTTGAAAATTTCAGAACTTACATGAGAGGAGTATACAGGTAGTATGGTTCCACAGAACCATGTGAATTGCGCTGGAAAAATCAAAACTGAACCAAACTAACAGTGTAAAATCTGGGTTTCATTTTGGCATTGCTTCACAGTAACTATCATATGATGAGAAGTCACTTGAATCCAGTGGAAGCAGTGAGAATCCCGTGTCATGAACGTTATGTGGGCAGATATTTCACGGGTTATCGTCTGCTAAAAGAGCTGGTAGGTTACTTAACAAATGAAACGTTATCAAAATAGTTTTGGGTGTATGCTTTTCACAATTAAGCCATTGCAGGGCTCTATATGTATGGTTCAAGGACGCCACTTTAGCTAACCTGCGGTCATTCACTATTGAAGAGGTGTGATAAGCAACCTGTAACCGCATATCAAAAAAATAGTACGAGCTCTGATGGACTATTCAAATGTCTGGATACATCCTACGAACTGACAATTCGGTATGACTATCCGCCTCTTTGTCTGAACCTAGTGCCCAAATTTAAGGGATAGAAAATATCAATATCCGTTGCCTCATTTTCTGAAAACTAGACAGAGAAGAACGCTGAACACGAATGTGTCACATGTGGTCGGATGTCCCAAGATAATCTGTTTGTTTCTCCCATTTAAGTAATACTTAGAAATGGATTGACTGAACACCACTGTGTCAAGTACTACAGACGATGATGTCGAGCGCAGCTTATCTAGTACACTGGTGAAATACGCTGAATATGTTACAAAGACGTTGCATTCGATCACGCGGCAACTAATTTTGATGTTTTGGAAGTGTTTATGCCGTCGACGTCCATAACCTAAATTTATACATGACATGCCATCACCAGAAAGTACTGTAATTTTCAGGTGGAGAGAAAATTTGGTCCAGATTTATTAATAGGTAAGCATCATTACAATGAGGATTGTCCATCTTACCCAAGTGGTTGAATAATTGTAACCTGAATATGGATACTTCGAAATATGCAGACATTCTATTGTTACTTGCAGGCTATGTTTGTCACAGGCGACGCATACAATAACAGTCTTATTTTCGTCATATGTCCAGTCCCAATGAATTATCACTGAAATATCTGCAAGTTACTGTTTGTCACAAATACTGGTTACCGTATAACTGCTATTGTCATAGACGTTAGTTGACTGATGTTCTACGGAAAACGTTCAAAAGAATAACCTGCTGATTGTCACTCTTTTCCCGGATTTAATGCACGCATCCTAAAAGCTGTCTGTTATATTTTTCTTTCATAGTTTTCCCTCGTAAGTTAAACGAGATCACCAAGCCTCTAGACAGATTCCTAAAATCCCCGCCATATTCTGCATAGCAGCATTGTTTATTTTTCCAGTTATCGTGGAATACAGATTGAAAGCGTTTAAACAGTGTTCAAACGAAGTCTTTATAAACAACTGTCACTTTCTACTCCACGCTGCTCTGAGTTCACCTACCGGTTTATCCTTCTTTGGTATTCCCATATCAAGTCATAATGTTGACAGTGTGTAAATCGGTCCTTTAGTCAGAACTGAATAAGCGACAGAGCTTAAGAAAGTGTAAATAAATTTTTTGTCCATTTTGCACAACGGTGAATCAAAACACCGCATAGCTGAACGCTGTATTTGACGGATAAATGTTGGTTCATTGAGATGCGCGAAGCAAATCGTTGACTTGTCCTGATTTGCATAACAATGTAATACACGGCTTAGTGCATGCATTATGGCAACCTTACTGAGTATTTTCACAAGCAAGAGTTTTCCAAATGCACTAGGAGTGTCAGTTTTACAGGGCGTACTGTTTGTGTTAATCAAAATACACCTGGAATACATATTTGTATTATGTGTAGCTGACATGGCTATCCGAACAGGACTATAACATTTTGCCGGTTGAGAATCGCATGTACATGGCGCCAGATGCAGTAAAAAGGTGAAGTACGACGATGATAAAAAATGAATTACGCAACCAAAAAACATGAATATTTGGACTTCTGCTGACCTGAAAGCTACTAAACTTCGGAATAGCTCGCTTACAGAATCAAAGGAGACTTTTGTGTCCCATTAAACGCAAACTCTTATCACGTCATTGTATCAGTGCCATGTGCGAACACCAAGTCTAAGCAAAATCTTTGGAAATTGTTTCATTTTGTGCTGATATAACTACACGAAAAAATTGAGAAAAAGTACTTCAAGAGCGAGTAATCATACGGCGATAACAACTTCCTAGAGTAGAATGTCGATGAAGCGCTTAAATATTTTCCGACACATACGGCGATATGTACCAGCTTATGCAATGCCATAGCGAGACGATTACGTCAGAGGATAGTAGAATAGACCAGTATTCATGAGCAGAATCATAAACGGATGCTGTTTAGAGGGAGACGTTTCTCTCAAAGTCAGTTTTCTTTATGCTAAAAACTGCCATGTAAATACTCCTTTGAGTTTCTATCATCGTGTACGTTTACTTTGTAATTACGTAAGCGGCTGACATTTTACTGCTCCCTAGGAACTAGCATCTCAGCGTTTAATTCATTGGCACATACTACAAGAGACAGGCAAAGCACGTTAAGAAAGTCAAAGTGCGGCCATACGGAAGGATTAAAGAACACTTTCACAATGGTTTCATAATGTTTCGATTAGGCACATCTCACAAGCGTTCGGTATGCATTTAATGCTCGTTGGCTGAGCCAAACTTAGCAACCGGAACCATCAACTAGTTTAGTCATTATCTCCACAAAACAAAGACAACACCAGTTTTACCATGGATAGAGGCTAAAGCCAAACGACTGATCAAATCGAGTGATTGTACGTGAACGTAATTTGTACAAATCGTAATTCTGATTCAACAAAATATCGCCGAACCATTTTTCAGTACAGATTAATGTGAAAATTATAAAGCCGACGGTTACCTGTGCTAATTTGGGGCGTGTAATAAAACCACCTGATATGAACTGACGGTAATACGCGAATATCTGTTAATTTTATCAATCTTTCTGACCAAGTTTGAATTTCACATATAATTTACAAACATCTTGGAAATCAGGAAAATTACCGAAATTTGTAATCTTCAGAAGAAACTTTCCCACTGGAACAAATTCATGAGAAGGTGAAAGTTCAATGGTCATTCACAAAATGTTGTTTATCCCTGCATTTGACGAGCATTACTGTTGAAATTCGTGTGAGGAAACGCAGAGGTTGTCATTTTGTCATTAACTGGCGAAAATTGATTAGGATGGATTTTCGATTTGGGATGCCCCATCGACAGTAATCAGACGGCTAGTGTGAGAGGAGATAGGAGGTATTGGGAATATCAGCTATTCCACCATTTCAAGTCGCATGTTTGCATCAGCAGACTGGTATAACTTCTCGCCGTGAACTCATGACAAGTTTCAGAAGTTACGTCTGTTGAGAGTTGGAACCGGAATTACAGAGGAACCTGAGTACCATTTAGCAGCCATGTCACATGGAAATAAAAACCATCGAAAGAAGTGAACTCCAACAGTTTACTTCAAAAAGTAATCAATGTGGGCGACAGAAAATATTTTTCAGAGTAAAATTCAGCATCAAAATTTAGTCGTGACGAAATTTCTGCTGCGATCTACTGATCTCGGATGGTTCGGTTGGCTCCATCGCAATTTTATGAGCTCCTCAATTTTCATATGAACAGTCATGTTTTGCTGACTAAAGTGACTGTTAACCAGGTATCCTGAAGAGTTTTTAAAATGAGTATCAATCGCAGTCGACCGCCCTCTTTGCATGGAAATATGCACCTTGATAAACCAATTTCCAGAGAAAAGCAGATTTACATTTTACGCTTATCAGAACCGGTCGACTCGTATATACTCGTCCGGACCGGAAATTGCACGTTGGTCGTGGTGTTCTTGAGATTAGCCTGTCAAATACAAATTCAGCAAACCCACACTGAACATGACCGAATAATCGTAACCAATTGCCCACTCAACAATTCGAGTAAATGGTGTTCAACTTTCCCGGTCACAGTTAACAGAGATGAGGCGGTTAGTCGCGAGAATTGACGTGATGCAGGAGGGTAGTTTAATCATGGATGAAATTCGACTTTTAGCCAGATTTCAGTTACTAAACGAGGTTTGCCAGTAGAGGTTTGAGATTGAACAGCGATCTTAAGCGGCAGCAACGGGAACGGATTAGTTTTAAATACGTAGAAAACTACGATTATAACAGGCTTCTTGGCAAACACGACACCTCTCATGGAAAAACTTGAGTGATAGCTGTTAGCTCACGTTCCATCTACCCACTCTAGGCTTGTTCACTCTATAAAGTTCTGTAGGCATTATAATATGATACCGGTAAAGCTAGGTGATATGCGTAATAGTTTTACTGATGCCATGCTTTGCCCGTTGTTTCTTGTTACATTTTGTTCTTGTTAAACTACTTTTTGTCACTTTCTTCTGAAACAGTGTGTTATTTTTGAGAGAATAAGAGGATAACTGAAAACAAGTATGTTATACATCACTTCTTCAGTAACCTCTAGATCAGTGTATTAATCTTACGATTTTGAGAGCAATAAAGCGTGAAATTTGAGCGATTACTTTGAATGCTGAATATCAAATTTATTCAGACGGATCGCAGGATGGTTAAGGCCAGTGAGAGTTAACTCCAACAAGCACGTGGCGTAGAATGTGTTTTGGCATTCCGCAGATAGTTCAGAATATTTTCAAGCTGCTGGTCAATCTAGGCGTCTGTCTCGTCGGAAAAAGTTTTGCCGTGTCCCAATATTATTTATCGATGTTGAGGTCTAATTCAAAGGTTTATTTCTAACAAAGTGAATAACCTAATGAACGCAGAAACTTTGGGGCTCCCTTACTCTCACGTGGAATTGATAGCATGTCTTTTTGATAAAGAGATCTTTTTCTGTGAAACGTTTAAAATGATTAATTGCGAAAATGATAAATCGTCCGACCACAAAATTGGTATAGCCAACAAAATACATACGCCCCTACCTACACCCTTACGGACTGATTAATCCAAACAGTTATCACGATGGTTCAGAGGTTCTGGGATAAACTTGTTGAAAGTGAAGCTGGCATGGGGGAGTTTGATTCCGAAGATGGAAACGGAGAATTATCCAATAAATGTAAGTTCCGAATAATTGAAAATCGCCGTAGAAGTCATGTAAAACAATTTCGGTTTCAGCGAACAGAACTGTTTTCGATAAATTCTCGTCTTAGGCTGATACAATTATATATCAAATTAATTAATAATAAAGGAAGTTATTGATAAGAAATGTCGCGACGGTAAGGCGATTGGGTAAAACACAAACATGACTTAGTTGTGGTTATGCCCACCAGGTTTTACGAAGTCAGTGTTAATTGGGGTGAGTTGGGGGGTCTGGATCAAACTGCCTCGCGGGCTGAGTGTACGTATTTGGCCAAGGTAATCCCAAGGTGTGAACGAACTGCTTTTAAACACACAAATCCGGTTGACCTAATCGGATTGCGACCGCCTCGGCTATAGACAGGATGCGCTACTTGATCTTTCGTGACTCAGCAGCCGGTGCGCGGTAGACAATGTGAAACGCTCTATCCGTGTCCATGTGTCGGTCACAGTCGACTAGGTGGGCCAGAATGGAGAGTTAATGTTCTTCGTTAGTCCAGAGCGAAGCCACCCTGGGCAGTGTTCACGAATTCTATCCGGTAAACGCCAAGTGGTGCAACCAATGTATGCTGAACCACAGGAACAGTCAACCGAATAGATCAAAAATGAGGCTTTACTGTTAGGCCTTGTACGCTGCTTGACAAATAGGGCGAAAAGAATATGTACCGAAGATACACTAGAATGTGAGCTAAGCACGATACAGGATATCCTGTCTAGCAATGCCTATCCAGAGAAATTCATTATCAGAAGCATGCAAGACAGACCAGCGCGAGCCCCAATTTACACAGTTGAAAAGTAGAAAACCTACATAACTCTGCCTTACAAAGGTGACGCAGCAGTTGAGCTGATAACGCGTCAACTAACTGATGCGATTGGCAGTAACTATTATGCTGTAAGTCCTGTTATAACGTTCCACTCAAAACGGTGAAGCCTCATCTTTGATCTATTCGGTTGACTGTTCCTGTGGTTCAGCATACATTGGTTGCACCACTTGGCGTTTACCGGATAGAATTCGTGAACACTGCCCAGGGTGGCTTCGCTCTGGACTAACGAAGAACATTAACTCTCCATTCTGGCCCACCTAGTCGACTGTGACCGACACATGGACACGGATAGAGCGTTTCACATTGTCTACCGCGCACCGGCTGCTGAGTCACGAAAGATCAAGTAGCGCATCCTGTCTATAGCCGAGGCGGTCGCAATCCGATTAGGTCAACCGGATTTGTGTGTTTAAAAGCAGTTCGTTCACACCTTGGGATTACCTTGGCCAAATACGTACACTCAGCCCGCGAGGCAGTTTGATCCAGACCCCCCAACTCACCCCAATTAACACTGACTTCGTAAAACCTGGTGTGCATAACCACAACTAAGTCATGTTTGTGTTTTACCCAATCGCCTGACCGTCGCGACATTTCTTATCAATAACTTCCTTTATTATTAATTAATTTGATATATAATTGTATCAGCCTAAGACGAGAATTTATCGAAAACAGTTCTGTTCGCTGAAACCGAAAAAGTAAGTAAGCTTATCTGTTCCCTTTAAATACTGAGTTGTCTATTCTGAAGAGACAATCAATTTTATTGCTCTCCTAAGTCAATAGTAGTGTGTAGTACAGCAATGTCCGTTTGTCTTATGCAAATTGAGAGCAGGTGGAACACCCTCCCTGGTAAGGTAAAAAAATCACACTGACTTGGCTAAACGGGTAATCGACCGACATTTGAACTTCTGCACAGATATCCGTGTTGATTGGATTGAGCGGTTCTGTAAAATTCCACAAAATCGGGTACCACGTGGTTTGTTTGTAAATGAAATTCACTTCAAGTACCCCGGGGCGACTTGAGCGCATAACGGTTAAGATAAATGTGGAGGAAACAGTTTGAAAATGCACGTAAAATACCTCGTGATTGGGGCATGTATTGCGATACCGTCGCATGTTAATTGGGAAAACGTCAATTTTTCTGCATGCTGGTCTTGAGGAAAAGAAATCAGCATAGCCACAGAGGGATGTTCATGCCATCTGCATAAAGAAGCGCCTTAAACCGGAATCAAAGTAGAGCCACGTGAATATTCCGTATTGTATGAGAAAACACAAAGTTTATTTCCGTAATTCTTGACAATTCCCTTTATTTTTTTTTTAGTACAAATGGTTTCAGAAAGGTGTGCATATTGAGTAAACTAGGCTTTACATTGTAAATGACATTTCAAATATTTTCATGAAAAAGGGTCGTGCGTCATCTTGATGTTTTTTAACGTTCACTTCAACCGTTCAAGAAAATATTTTGTACAGTAGTAGCACTCGGGTTTGAGAGAGACACAAAATGCTATTACCGTCAAGCGATGCGCATTATCCGAGTGTGAAGCTTTACATGTACCACTGTGTACAAAAGTTGTAGGAAAAACCATTTGGTTAAATTGTTCATTTCGCATATACACGAATATATATATATATATATATTCATGCTCGAGTTATTTTTGCACGTCTCTTCTTGCTCAATAGTTGTACCGCTCATTTGCTCGAACATAGTTATTTCATGCCTTCTGCAAGTTGTGGAACGTATGTTGTCATTCATTTTGTCGGCGGGGTTTTTGGCTTCTGTCCATTTATGGGAACCAGCTTCTGACCCATTTGGTCATCGGTTAACGAACCCGCTTCAGTTAACTGAATGACTCAGTTAAGGTAAAAACAGCTTATTCAACACGCTCAACCTCGGTGCTTTTTTGAAAAAAAGTTACCGTCATACAGCCGCCACATCTTATGCCACCTACAAGTGTTTTGGACCAATTCTCCATAACTCCCATACACATAGGTAACTCATTACGTATTTTTAGAGGTGATGATTATTTCTTCTCACGTAATAATGGAAACTTTGTAACTGCACAACGTTCCTGGAATATGAGAAGCATACTAAAGGAACTACCTCAAAAATGCCGGACGAAAGATCCCGGAAAGTATTCCCTCCTACACTGAACACAAAAATATCAGAACTGATGACGTTGCAGTTAAATATTCACCGGCTTTCAAACAAATGTTTCACGGTCTGTTAGAGATGTCAAATGCTTCCAAAAAACTGTCCAGTTAATCTACAATAAACATTTATCACATTTTCAAGTTTGAATTTCTTTTTTTCGCGCCATTATTGCACCATCGTTTTCATTTCTCGTGTCGATTAACATACTGGACGCTGTTTCGTTGGGTTGTGACCTAGCACACTTTTCATGTGCTTCCTTGAAAACTATTAACAAGGTCGCTTGATGTGCTATGAATAAGCAACAGCTCCGCTTCTAATTTGCCTTCGGACTGAGAAGGTAAAGGCTCTCATTCCAAAGTCCAGTGATTTCAACTTCATATTCGGCGTGGGTATCAACTCTCTGGGGTTACTACAGCGGATTCAGTAGTACGGCGTATTCCCAAAGTCATTCCACCTCATAACATAATCACAATCTACCTACCATAACAGTGGTCCGATAAAATACGATAGACAACAGGCAACCTCACACCTAGGATTGAGGTGTCTTGAAATTAGTTTGGGGAGCCACTCATCATTGAATATGGCAGTGGGTTTTGGTTACTCAGTCGTTCTACGAGATGTAAGCTGTGTATGCTATCTCGGTTGACGTCAGAGTTTAAAACACTGTAAATGTTAGAGACGGTTGCGGTACTTCTGAACACACGATAAACGGACCTGAACCGACGGATATGACATTTTTATGTCCAGACTTCGTGGTCTTTCCATTAAAACAAGTAACACTACCACTCATCACAAAATCCTTTGTTTGTTTGCCACAGACGTATGACTGATTATATCAGTTTTGTCAGCGGACTCTTCACCGATCACGGTCGACCAACTCAACCAATTCACTGGCACATTCAACTGCACTCCTGGCACATGGCCACTTACCTTCAGCTTCACACAATTGCTTAAGTCGATCTATCTCACATGCCCAATTTTTGTAATCGATTCTGCATGTACGGTTAGACTTCTGTGTTTAAACTGGAGTGTTTCCAGCAAGCATGGTAACTGTTTGGTTGAACCGCACTGAAAATGAAGAATTGTTTCCAAGAAGTACGGACAAAGGAAGTATTACCACCTTGGGTAATTTTTTCAAACCCAAGTAACCGCCTACCGTTGCATTACTAGTGGGCCTAGATGAATGGACTCAAGTATCGCGGCAGCACAAGTGTCAATCAACTTCGCAAATCTGGAACTATATCAGGAAGTAATTATTAAATCAGAACGCTGCAGAGGCTCACCAGGGGATGTCACGTTGAACAATTTCTTTCGCAAGTAAACTAAATGTGACCATGGCAAAATTTGTATGTGATTACACTTCACCGTAACGCCAACACTGCCATCTACTCATCACTTATTCTGTCACAATTGTGGTGATTTATTGACGAGCAGATATTGAGCTGTGCTCGACATCAGTTCACCATGGGAATTAATTGAGAAATCTTTCATCAAGCCTGTATGATCTGTCGACTAGTAATATATATATTTCTATTTCAATGCTGAACTATGCTTCACTGTTAATTATGGCTTGGTAACCTGTACTCTACTTGTGTACATTTTCGAAACACCGGTTTCACTACATAATTCTCCTTGAACGATCCAAGATGATGTTCTGATTGAAGTTAATGTGTTTCCTGGAGATATTTTACTTTATGTCCCCATAAGAAATAAAACCATTCAAACCGGTAGATTGTCCGATAACACTCACGTCCGAGCTGTTAAATTAGAATGTCAAAGATTCATTGTGTGCGTTGCTGAATATCGTTCTGTCAGATGAACAGAACTGCGGAGAAATGTTGATCACTAAGCGTGGAATTTGTCGTGTATTTAAAAATTCAGAGAAGAGTATTCTCTGTCAAGTACCTGACAGTTTTTAGGCCCTTCAACAGTTACCTGATATAGCCTGCTAATAACCATTTTGACTGAAATGTACCGTACTGAGGTCTCTGTGTCAGCTGTAGAAAGGCCTTCGCCGTGCTCATGTAAACCCATCAACAGAGCCGTGAAGTTCATCCGACTTTGACCGCATTGACTGTACCTTCGTGGCGCAATAAAGAAACCGAGGATCCAATGTTTTCAAAAGGACGTCATGGGGTCCATACCTAGAATTCCACCTGGAGCATGAGCTTTCACCGATCGTAACTTTGTTCAAGTATGTGCGATTCTGAGGTGGTAGAAACTTAGGTGCAATATTTGCACCAGTTTACCTAAGAACACGCCCTTCAAACTTGTCAAGCAAACATGTCAAGGACCACTACACAATGTGTGGTCGATCAGACTGTCATCTTAGTTGCCGCACCTTAAATGTGAGGCAATCAAGAAGAATTTCCAATCACACTCACCGTTATGATCTACATAACCTCTTTGGGAAATTGAGAGTGCAAGTTGACTGATTTGTTTCAGCATCAGTGTTTTTATATTTCTTCATATTCTATCTTTCTATAGCGCAGCTTAATCTTGCAAATAGATCAAGCGTGTTACACTATGTGAATTTACTAAGACGCTTTGCACCTCGTAATCATTTCTGCTGCTTCCACTCCAATAATATGAATGATCTGACTGCACACTACTGCAGAGTCTTTCTGCGATAGACGGAGCCAAGTCATCGATACGAGTACGACATACTTTGCAGGTGGAACTTGGAAATTTGATCACCCGGTCTCCTTTAAGATTGCGCTTTCTTTCGCTCATAAGCTGAATTCGATCAGCCTTTTTGCGGTTGGCCTGCAAACATACATGCATCCACTAGATTTCCAGTTGGGTTCGATATAATCCGATAAGTGAGAGAAAACTAGTTGACATACCTCCCTGCAACTGTTGTTACCGCGACCCCGTGGTATAGTAGATAATGTTTGAACTAAAATGTATAGCTTTTGGATGGACCGTGGTTCTGAGTATCCGGCTTGCGTGATGCTGATGATACCCAACTATGTCGGAAAAGTTTTTCTCCACTTCACTGCTGATTGCTGGGACTAGCCATGCGCTCGTGCGGTTTGTATATCTTTTTTCCACCACATATTCTTCTGAAAGTGAAAAGTTTTTGATTTGGTTGTAACGTGTGGAAAACATAATAGTGAGATCAGAATTTGTCATACTTTGGCTTTTCTTTAAGAGCTCACATACAAATCAGCACTAATATCTGATTATTCCACCTCAGCATCCCGCAACAATTAGGATTTGAAAGACGCACTTTAACAAAGGCGACGGCCTTGCCCGATCATTGTTAGAGATCAAGAGCCAATGGTTTTAGATCATACGTTCCGGCTTACCTACAAAACTCACCAAAGAAGATCTATCAATGTTTTCTATAGCGAACTTTCGGCCGCTAGCTGAGACCATTATGTTGATATTAGTGGATAAATTACCAGTCGAATATGCTGCCGAAAGTTGAAAAATGGACGATTATATGAGACGATTTCGAAATAAGATGAAAAGTTTTTGTGCGGTTGATGTGTTTGACGGGGGATTTTTTAGTGCAGCATCGAAAAGTGTGATCAAGTTTAGAAGTTGTAGACTAGAAAGTGGGCCATAAACAACTCTTCACATACTGCTAGTGGCCAGGCACTTCGCATATTACTGGCACTGATGAGTATATTCCATGCAAATATCGGATCATTTTGGAGGAACCGAGGAAGGTCTGGGAAAAACCGTGGATGATATCACCTTCTGTTTACCCTAAATAAATTCACTAAGTGCAGTTTTGTCGTTTTGTTTCATGCCAAAACTGCTAAAGTTTACACACTTCCTGGAACGTTTCCCCCTAAGAGAATATCTATAATTTCCGGACAGCTCAGTACTTTCAATACAAAAGTTCAGTGCAATAGATTCATCCATCGAGCTTTCTGCATTTATTTAAGGCAACCGTCCACCTGCAGATAGTTAGCATGACTCAAACCAAACTGAGCACTTTTTTCATACACTTGGTTAGAAATCATATTTCAAGAAAATCAACTAGGTTCAAGCGGATGACGTGAACATAGTCAACTTTCAAACCGGCGAATTTCCATGTCCATCTAACAGCGACTGCTGTAGTTGTCTACTTCAGTCAGACATAATTAAACAGCATATGCGTTGCTTCCATGGAGAGTTCATCAAACAATTCACTGTTTTTCCTCAATCAATCTTTACTGAATCTATTGCGCAGTTTTCTTTAGTAGATGATGATCTCTCTGGTGCGCGGTTCGAATAGACAACATAAGTATGGATGAACTCCTAAACATTCTGGTGAAGTTTGTTGCCTCATTGTTTAAAATTGGACATTCACTATCTTGTTTTGTTTGTATGTCCTATTGGTTGTTATGCTCCGTGATTTTCAGCCGGTGTGCATCTCTTTAAGATGTCTATCTAGTTCTTCGTATCCGATTAAGCCTAAACATGTTTTACATGTTCCAGTTTGAATTCGGTAGATTCACTATGCACGTCTTCGGTGCGCAATAATTGTGTGTATTTTTTAATGAGTACATGAACAATAATACTTACTTACTGGTTAGTGATATTTTTCCACTCGATATACACCGACCATCGCTAACACCAAACCTCTTGCTACGAATACCAGTAATAACAGTATCACACAATGTCCAACAGCTTGAATGGATTAAATATGGCGAAAGTTGTTTAGTTGTTACGTGTGTCAGAAGCGCTCTCGTGTGTCCTCCAGATAACAGGACAACCTATGTGTTATTGACATGTAATTGTGACTGAGTTTTGAACTATAGTAATTTGGCAACTTTCAATGTGATTTCAAGTGAGCAGTGGTCAGCATGACTGTTTGTGAAGACGTGGATAGATTTACAATCTTGGCCGTACAAATGACACGCAAAATTCTGCACATTAAATAGGACTGAAACGCACGGGCGGCGTTTTCATCCGGAAGCAGATGGACAAAATCTGTCTGACTGTTTAAGCTTTAATTAGTTGAGTCCTCAGTTCACATCAATCTTTTTGCTCTTTTTAACGGCAGTCTTGTAAAGATAGAAATAAAATAGACAAATTTTTGACCGAAAAGAAACACAAAGTTTTGTCGTGAATTTTTGAACTACCTTGATCTAGGTTGCAATTCCAACGCGAGCGGAATGGAACTGTGAATCTTTTTCGGGTGCACAACAGAGGCTTCTGGAGGGTGAATAATGAAGCCATCGTGAAACTGAGCACTTCCATCGGGTTGCATGTTGTCAGAAATGAGGAACTAATTTGGCTCTGTTTGTGCTGAGCTGATTATCTAGTGATTGGTGAGATCACAATTCGAATGATTGGAAGATGAACTTTGGTAGGTGCTCTTTTTTCTACCGTTTTTCAACCGCTTATCTGTTCCCCAAGTTTATGTGTCATCGTAGGTGCAAATGGCCATGGAATGCAAGCGATGGCTGATAGTACGATTCGGCCTCGCTTCTGTTATATGGATTGAGACACAGCTACGCTGCATTATTAACCTGATGTTCATCAAACTTGCAACTGTTTTCCAACAGTACATCTTTGCCCCGTAGGTTGACCTAGTGAACTCTATCATCTTCCACACCGTGAACTTGGCCTCATTTTGAACGAACAGTGCACCGCAGTGCTTGATGGACATTTCATGATGGTTATTTGAAAGCAAAAACACCTTCTGGTAGTCGCACTTTTCCCTCCATCACTTCGGCTGTACATAATTTTCTTGCTCCGTAGAACTGTGTTCGAATTAACAAACGTATGTGTTATACCAGAAGAAGTTGGAATTCCCTCCAGTTCACATGAATTCACGGTATGCTGCAAACCTCAACGTTCCACCAAATTTTTCTATAATCCACGAATCACGAACCACCACTGAATGAATATTTCTATTTTCAGATGTAAACTGACTGCTAGCATGAAGTGAGTTGCATTCCGTCAGAATGTTATCAAGTCATTCCTGGCTATTCGCAGTTATCAGTATACCATACAGTTACTTTTATGAGTAAAACCTTGTCTAGTTGAATGGGACGCTTCTTGTTTCAGCTGCGTCGTGAAAATATTTGGAGACAGTTGACCAAGTGAGCATCCAAACAATACAAAACTGAATCATCGAAAGCTATCTCCATTGGAATGAAACTTAACAAGCTATGTGCACGAGATTAGCACTACTTTAAACATCGGGAAATTCACCACTTCAATCAATTTCTTCATGTGTTCCCTAGAAATCTTTCCAAATATCGGATCGAAGTGGCGTACTTTTATTGGTGTCCAATGAGTGACACACACACGTAATTTTCATTAACCCTGTTGACAGTAAAATTATTCGTGATGAGTAATGAGAAATATTCGACCAATACAACTTGAAAGTCTTTGGCAAGGTGTCGCTGTGGATTTTTTTTGGAAAGCAGCTCCACCGGGCTCTTTTGTGAAGAAAACCTACGCTGGACGTTTGCCTTCCACACAGCACATCAGTGGTGCATATGTTTGCCGCTACAAGAATGAGCATCTTGAACACACTTTCATGGAACAGCCTTGCTACTGACTAGGCAAACGACCTGATATCATTCACAACCGAATTAATATTCGCAAAATCGAAATGAAGATGTGTATTATCCAGAAGTTGTAACAAAAAGAAAGTCGGATTGGGACTTTTCACTTTGAAATACGCTGGCCAAAAGGTCACTATTTTGTCACTAAAGTATAACCTGGTGCATCGATATTTGAAAAACCTGCATGCAGTCCATCCCTGTATCGCTATGAAAAATGGTGAACAAGGTTTGAAGCCTAGTTGATGGAGCTTTACATATGATACTTCGAGGACTGAGACAGTGTTGACGAGCACTCATACAAAGATTAATCCAGCCATGTATCTGAAAGACCACGATATGATAATGGATGTCTATCAATTAAATAAAGCAAAATTCAAGAATGTTGCAACCTTTGTGGCCTTGGCTTGGTTAACAAACACACGAACCAAACCTATTCACTTCGAGCTGAATCCTAATTTCGGGTCACTACCGCGCACGAAGCTGATGCGAACATTGCAGACAGAATCCGATGCGCACCACATTGTTAAAAAATGAAAGAATGAACTGTTTGCAGAGGACTCTTCCACCATAGCTTCCGAATTTCATGGGCGTGGGCAAATTTACAGACCACCAAAGAAAGCCTGACCGATTCCGGCCAATGACGGAAGAAAAAACAACGTTTGAGGCATGTCTAAACATATATTTGATTTATTCACAAATGAGGTCAGCATATCTACCTACTTTAATTTTACGGGAGTAACTATGAATTCTGGTAGAGGTAAGCGATGATAATAATGACAAGACAAACATTTCACAGTGAAGTTTTGTGTTTTGCAACGGAAATTCACAGTCACTGGAACAGTAATTCCTGTATGATATGCCACAAAGGTTTTTGCTATATCAATCATTCGGAAAAGGCAACCGGTACATGCAAATGAAACGCGTGTTTTGAAATGCTAACAACTACCTTATGGTGTGTATCCAGTGGTATCGAGGTGAAATGAGGTTAGCTGAACAACAGTAGTATTATTCTGTGAATTTTCAGAAGGGATTATGTTGAAGCGTTTTAGGTAAGGATCTCAAGAAACACAAGCTAATTTAAATCTCCATCAGGTGCACTATGCAAACAGCTAGTAGAATTTCGTTATCTAATACATGCCTTGTTTCTCGCTTTGTTTCGGTTTCTCCACTTGAGTGGAAATAGGATTTAACGAGCAGAGTGCTCAAATTCGATTGGTTAGCATGGGCACACAAATGACGATTACACTGGTGTTAGTGAGCACTGCAGTTACCACATGCGTTGGTATTTAGATGAATGATCTGTAGATGGACATAGATGAAAGATTTAGACAACTTTTATTGTGGGTTTTGTCACTATGCAATTAGTGAATTTTTATATCTCTGAAAGTTGGAAGATAGAAAGAGGCAGCATGGTAGATAACTGTAGGTTACGGACACGAAAAAGAGTTGTCCAGTTTAACCGCTTCTCAAATTCCGTGAGACATTCTTCAGTTTGACACAAGCAAGCGTCACTCTGAGAAGACCATTAACTATATGAGTAGACATTGCAAACTGTGAAACTGTCACCGAGTGGATTGACATTCGTTGACCATTTTCACGGAAGCTTTTGAAACCAGATACTTAAAATCAGTGTGCGATGCTTGTTAAACGCTTTACTGTTTATTTCTGAGGACTTCTTGATGGTATAAGGCGTAGAAATGGATAATGGCTAGATCTGTCTGAACAATGACAGCGTTTTACGAGATTGTGCCAAAACGCAGGTAACTGTCAAATAATAAATGGCATAAGACGCTTATTATAGCTGAAAAAACATGTTTATTCACCGTGGGAGAGCGGACCTCAGGACAATTTTTGTTATTTTTAGGACAGATACAGCAACCGTCAACTCAATGTTGGACTTTAGCGTAACAGTTGTTTATCAGGTGATTTCGTAATACATCACATGTATTCTTTGGTGTAAAATTTCAGCTTACGCGCAGAATCACACGCCTACTGTCTGACTGCAGTTCTGCCCAACCTGATCAACATTGTCTGTCCATATCAATTACATGTTTTCTAATCTTGGTATTAAAACATCTGAAGATGAAACGTAAAAATCCTTGGATTTATTCGATAAAATCGTAATTTCCTCACGTTTACTAAAGATAAACCACAACAGAACTGTAGAATATTTCAGCATATTCGAGCTTATCACACGCATTGCGAAATGCGCATCCCCGTATGGTTTCATTTCGCTGACGTTTGTTCACGTGCGTCCGCTTTTCAATCTGCTCGGCGGAAGGTAAAACAATCTGGTCGACCTCATTTTACGTGAGGTGAATTTACGGCTCTTTTTACACATGCGCATCTTCAGCAAATGAAGAAGACTTGAGTAGAATTTATTAGTACAACTGCGGAAGCCAAGGACAGGTTAGCGGAATCGGTCGCAGTAATCACTTGTGGGGAAATATCTACATTTATGGTTTTGAGAATAATTAAACAATGAGTAGGTGGGGTTAGTGTAAAAGTCAAATTAAGGGAGGAGAAGACGTAGGTATGGAGACACGCTTATAGGGATTGGAATACAACAGGTTTGTTGTGCCCGACAAAGTTTTAGTGATAATTTTCCGCACCTTTCGGAATGATGTTAGGTAATAAAACCAACGAATTGTCTACAGGGAATTTCACTATATCGGAGCGGATATATTAGAGATATGGCAAGAAATACGAGACCCTCTGATAAAAACCTATGAAATCAACATGTGAACGGTACATCTAGCGGGCGAAAAAGGACTTCGTTAAACACGAAATGGTCGAAAGTAGAAGTTAAGCTCTGGACTTTGGTAACAACAGGTTGTTACTCGAAATACACCCCATATATTTAGGAGAATGCAATCGAGGTAAGAGCTGACTTTGTGAAAACCAAGGTGCATAAATTAAAGAGTTTCTCAAGTTGGTTCCTCTTTATGAGCGGCACCAAAAAGTGAGGAAATTGAGAATTCTGACCGATGTGATACCTTGTATGAACTGTCCAGTAGGGCGAAAGGAGACATTATAACTAGGTGTTTTTTTCAACACTACGTTGCCTCCATATCTGATTACAAATGTATGAATGTCTGCTGGCACTAGTCCAATACAAAGCGAAATCAAGAAAGAAGGCAGGATTTCATCCTACTGAGCAGCGAAGCCAGCGCTGATTGATGATGAGTCTTGAAGATAAAAATAGGCAAGTTGGATTTGATTTGTGAGGTAGCCATGCAAAATCTCAACAATTGAATTATGACCTCTACATTTCCTGAGACTTCGAAGTAATGTCGCTACTACAACACTTCGGAAAACATCGCTTGTATCTGAGAACAATCTGAAAGCCACTATTGGACTTTCATCGAACGACGATAATGAAATGAAATAGATGTGTAAGCATCCAGGTGTGAACGGGACCAAGGGTAGGCGTATTTACTGGAATCCACGATGTTCCCCTGAGCTGCCATTGGAGCAAAAATGAACTTTCCGCAATCTTTTACTGTTGAATGTCTACGTGAGATCGGACTTATTCTGGTCACTTCGTTTTGGAACTTAGTGTTTTGCATGCCGTCCTCCAACAATAAACAGTTCTGCACTGTTTGAAACTTTGAGTCATTAGCACTGCTATCGGTGTCATAAAGAACATCAATGGGTCCACTGGAACCATGATGAATATAGCTCAAATGTTTGTGCTCGCCCGTGGCCGGATAAGCATGGTTACAACATTTACAAATGAACTGGTTATATATAGGATTCGGTGAAGAAGAAGGCAAAATCTCGGACAAGCGATAAATGTTGAAGTGCTCTTTTATGTACAAAAACGTACAACGTTGGCGTTTTCGATTTTTGTGAATCGTGTAGTAAAAGCCCCTTTAGCGGTTGTGCCTCTTTTCGCAAATGGTTTGAAACTGGTCAGCCTTTCTATGGCTGGCCTGTAAATGACCAAGAATCCGCCACTTCCCAAGAGGGAATTGAGGTTATTACGAACAGCTGGTCTCAGTGACCACCAACAAAGTGGTAGACAGCCGTCTCGACCGAGTGGAGTCTCAAAAGTATCGTGTATGTCACAGAATTTAACTTGTCACCCTTAAATCAGCAGCAGCTTTCAACCTAAAAACCTACCTGCTGTACCACGGAGTCGTGGTCACCACGGTCGCAATATTAAAGACTGGCAATCGAATGGATGTGGTTAGTTTATTTGGTAACTCTCAGCATGGCGATAAAAAATTAATCGGTAACAACAGCTAGATGCAAACAGATGCCATAATAAGCAAACAGCCGCTTCGCGGTTTGTTAAACAGTTGAATGAATGGAAAAATTTTGAAATGGAACGCCAAAATGGGGGCAAAGCACACAGGGTGATATGGGAGTCCCACAAAGTGTGGTACACGCAGATTCTGGTTACTTAGCGACAAGATAGCGAGGGAAATTTTCGCGAAAGGCCTATACAACAGAACAACATAGTACACAGAAATTAACGTTATTGTAAAAACACCTTCTACCCGAGTGATGTTCCTGTTACGTCTTATGGTTAATATGTATAAAGACGGCATTATGTCTATGAGACCCAAACGTTATTCAATCCTTGTTGCGAGGTTGGGGCCGCTATCACCGGGTTGGGTAATTGATGGAATTATCTGGCGCAGTATAGTCTGGCTTGCAGATGCACTATCAACACCAATGAGAGCAATTTACAGGTCTGGAGCAAAACAGTTTTTTAATTGTCACAGCAAACGAAAAACTGTCTCTTCTTCCCTTCCTTAGGCAAATGTTTTCCCAAAACAATGTATGAGGATTAAATGTGTAGAGGGAAGTTTATTCCCCCACGAACAGTTTAATTCTTGAGATATTCGTGAAAATTACTTTATAAATTTACACTTCACTTTGTGACGCCACGACGGGCTGAAATTTAATTCTGGCGAATGTTTCCCCTCCTTCTTTGATTGCTCCATGTTACTTTTAAGGAGCTAATTTCGATGGGTTCTTCCAAGGCTGTTCAAAAACTTTGGTTTGAGAACAAACACATTCTTGGCTAAAGATTACTGTCTTCTGTGTTCTTCTGCGATTCTCGGGTATCATGAAGCGCTGTGCTAAGTGTTCGTGATTGGTATATTCGTGCGCTAGCCATTTCTCGTTATTATTGACCTTCGGGTCATAACAAAATGTTCCTCCATGTTCCCTCCTCTTGTTCTGCCCTCAGCTTTTCTTCTATCAGTTATTAATGTTTATCTGGTGGTAACTCGTTAGCCATTTTTCGGTCGATTTCACCTTCTTCGTGTTGCGCCAAAGCTAGCATCTGTGTTTTGTCTGTCTCATCGACGTTTCTGTGAGTGACTGTCATTCAGTCTGCTGTACTTCAACTTCTCGCAAATTTATGTTGAACCTACCCAGACATAGTGAGTTTTAGACACTGCCCACCTTTTCTGTTCTACATGTATCACGGGATATTTTTATCTGTGTAGGTTATCCAATTACATTTTCAAATCTGAATTTATTTGTAACTACCGTTTGCATCAATGTTCCGAGTCAAGTAGATTTAACTAGTGTAACTGCACCTGGAAAACAGATTTCTCGTGTCAATGTGTTTTCGTTTTACTATCATCCTTTCAGTTTTGTGGGTTTCCGAAGGGCATCCAAAAGTGGAAACGCTTTTATTCTACTCAAATTTTTACTGCTACATTGATTTCCTATTGCTCTGAAGAATCAGCTCGTCGAACAAGTTAAGCTCTGTCAGGTTTGCACCGGTATCTTTCCATTTCTGTTGTTCTTAACGTTTATTTCAGTCCGAAGATGGTATTGACATCCGAACAGCGAACAACTCAAATCAGCTCCACATTGCTAAACTTCAGCTGGTACACCATAACATGGGTGTGTGCGCGGAAAATCGTGGATCACTTTTAGCATGGTCATTGCTAATTCTTTTCAATCTGGGTGGTATGGTTGATGCATATATACTTTCAAGTCTTAAAGGTAATTTGGCATTACTGGAAACCAAACTGGTTTCATGACTTTAATTAATAAGCTCAATGGATTAATGTATGTCCAAAACACGGAATAGCCAGACGTTTCTCACAGAAAGAGTACTCCAACTTGATTTGGTGATTCCGCGTACACTCCAACATAACACGCTTCTGACGCATTTCTACAACTTGCGGTTGTTGTCATGACATATAAAAGTCACATTTGGTTCATTATAACATCGCGACATTAGTACAGTTGATAACTGTTTGTGCTATATGTGATATATACGTCTGCAAACACCAAAAAATTCACATTCCATTTCTCAATAAACTATTCGATGGTATTTCATAGTCTCGTAGAAAGTGTGCACAAGTACTTTAGGTATTCTAACCGTGACTATCGACTCATCAAATCTGTCCCACTTTACGCTGTCCCAAGTCGATCATAACGTTTCCTCGTAGGAATAATATATCAAAGGCGTACGTGATTCCCACATACACTCCCTTTTGCATGAACTGATGGACAAACATCATATTCAAAATAGTCTAATACCACGATCGCCTTTAGTGAACAGTATTGAATCAAACATCTTCCGACTTCTTATTTCAGTGAACGTGCACTTGACCCATAAATGGAGAGCAAAATAGAGAGCTTATTTTGCAGGGAGTGCATTTACGTTTGTGTAAATGTTCAGGAGATTATGGAGTATAAGCAATACGTGTTCCATTGCAGTTTTTGTTTCAGAAGGCTAACAAAAAGCTAATTAGCATTTTGTTCAGTCAGTGCTACTTGGCGGAGGAAGGATGACAAAATATGACTACTTCGTAGTCAGAAAGTCAACAGCCTTCACAGCCGATCTAGGTAACTGTCAAAATGTGGAACAAATCAGTTTTATTTAGCACGGTGTAGTTTATGAAGATCATAGAATCTGCGAACAAAAAGACAGGATCTCCGTTCATCCACCATAGTGTCAGTATTCTTCTTTAATGCTGAAATGTCCTTCCATTGGGCTATCCACGGCGTCAGTATGAAACGTGAGCTCAGCATTACAGACTAAACAGTGAAAGATTTTTTGCCAAATACTGTATTGGACTGTACTGAGCACACCATTAGCCGAAATAAACTGTTTTTTAACGTAATGTACTGCCAATGTTTTCATGAGGCATCTGAGCAAATTCTCAATGGCTTATTTCCTTGACACTTCCTAGATATAATGGCCGTGTGTATAGTTGCTCCTACCAAATTACGAAACGGACACACACCCAACCTGACAGCACTAGGATCACTGTCAGTTTCAGACAGGTTTCACACTTCAACCGCCCGAGTAATGACGATAGCCTCCGGTGCCAGCCAAACAGGGGGATTGCTTCAGTACTAAATTGATTGGTACTAAATCTGTTGTACATAAAGTCATACCCGCTGCAGTGTATTAACCTTCCGAAGTGCGGTTGAAATCAGCAGTCTGCTGGCCACCACTTGATTGGTCGCAATTTTCATGGTGAATCGTAGTAGAGTTTAATGTTCCACGTATAATGGAAATATTATCGGACTGCCTCATCCATTTTGAGAAAACGTAATGCTTTCCAGACTTAACTAGAGTTCCTTGCATGCACAATTTTACCATTCTTGAAATGAATACATACAAAATGGCCACACCGCTGATACAAACATAGAACATTGTTACGGTTAGCCACTTGTGTTCGCTTGTTGACTGCACACGAATACAACGAAATAAACATATCCGTTGAGATAAACGTGAATAATCGCAGACGTCTTTCCCTCTTCGAAGAAACCCCGCTTGAGCACTACTCATGTTGGAAGCCAAAAAATTCCCTCTGCTCCCATTCCATCGTGTAGGCAGTTTTGGCAATTTTAATGTGTACGTGTGTGATGCTCGTTTATATCTCACTGAATACTTTAATTTAAAGTACATCATAGAGTGCGGGCGAACTTTCACGATATATTCAAAGATACTTAATCTTTGCATCATAGTTGAAACAAATTTTAAAACCCTTCAAAAGTAAACCTTCTGGCGGATATATCACAAATATTTGATCGCGATAGTTGTTGATACGTACCTAATTCAAATTAAGCAGTATGTCGGATTACAGAATATGTGGACAAGGTAATCCGGAGGGACCTCGAACTATTGTAAGTGTTTAATCCTTATCGGATTTTGTGTTCTTTGAAGACGCTAGGATAAACCAGATGAACGAACTTGTCTCTTCATTTTGAGGATATTCTCCGTCGTCTCTTTCACATAGAAGAGGGGGTAAAGATAGCAGATTTTATCAAATGAAATTTGGACCACTACTCTGAATTTTTGTTACACGGTGGTTTTTCCAGTCTACTGCATAGTTTGAATACGTAATATAGTCCACAATATTACGTTTTTCTACATGTATTCACACAAATGACACAAAGCGACCGAGAAAATTGTCTCTAAAAAACAGTGTAATAAGTAATCTTAATACAATGCTTCGAATGTCAAGTTCCACTCTGTAGGTCAGTAGCAATACCATGAGGAGGAAATAATTAGACACTATTGTAATACACGTGAAAACATGAGTTTTTGTGAAAACTAAGTAGATAAAACTGAGGCGCATGTTGATATTTGCAACACTATTGAGCAATGTTTACAATTTCTATCAAATGAACTAGACTCATTTTAACTTTCCTTGCAACAGTGGGCAACCAAATAAACAACCAATTCAAAAGCCAACGCAAACATCGGTGGTGTACACCGTTAAGGCGGACAGTACACCAAATTTACCGCAACTGCATGAATAAAATAGAATGGAAAAGATAACAAGGTAACTCGCCTTAATATGGGTACGATCAACAACAAAACTTGTGGTCACAGTATAACGACAGACTAAAGTTTCTGTAACAGTGCTTCGACTGGAAAGAAGCCACGGGATTATACTCTAGTTTCTAAACGTCCTGAATGACTTATGGTTGTCAACAGCAGACGATTCCATTGGCACAGCCACTCATCTGTCCTGTGCCTTCAAAGTAGGTCGCAAATATGTCTTATCGAATTATTCAGAACAGTATTGTTTGGTTATTTACGTCGACGTCAGCTGCTTGTTGAGTAAGAGAAGACAGCACAACTGCTCCTAAGTCTTAAGCTCAAAGTACATTTCAGGAACAATTCTCTTATGTTCAAGAATGCATTGACTATTCTGAGTCTGTCTGATACAGTTGTGTCATCGATCAGATCCAGATTCAAATTGAAACGGAATTTTGAAACACGTTACTTGTTGATCCTGGCCGGAATCAATGAAATTTACGTTCAGATTAATACAGGTTGAGTTAAGAACGCGATGGCAAAGCATCCGCTGGGGGCCTCGAACGAACGATCTTTCGTATCTGGTCTCGTAGCCTTACCGCCCCTCTGCTCCCATACCTAAACCTCACTCTCCCTTCTTATATACCTATATTTATTGACTATGATAATTACCGGTCAAACACTCCACATTGTTGCGCGTAACACTCTGAACTGGTACCACAAAATCTCGTTTGAAGTTCAATCCTCTAATTATTTTGCACCGCCTCATTTATTTGCCCATGTTACCCCAATATTCGCTGATAATTGCTGGAGTTTAAATTCTGTGTTCTCCTTACTTGATTTTTAGATGAAATGATTTGTACACCGTTACTCGCTTCTGCACAGAACAAGTTTTATCGGGATAGACCATCAATATTCTCTGTTGTTGTGCCTAAATTAAGCGGTTCATATCTTCTCCGATATGCGGCGTGTAGGAGTGAATCCTGGCAGTTTCTACAGTGCCGAAACTGTAGATGCGCCAGTATTCCCTCTTCCCAATATGTCCTCCTGGTTTAAGCCTTGTATTGTATTTAAAAACTACATTATGTAAACACTTCAGATCCTCCGGTTGACTTAAACTTTTCCCCTCTCTGAAGTAATTCAGGTAATTCTGAGGAATGGTTGATCAAAATTAATTCCACTCTCTTCAACTTATAAAGTGTCCTCATCCAGATTCACTTCTGATCTGTGTACCTTCCTCGAGTATGTCTGTAACTGTTCGTTGCAAACAAGGAATATTTTGTTGACATGTATAACGATGAAGCAAAATATACGCCAGGGCATTCACGTTAAATGGTATGATCCGACCCGGGAGCTACCTGCAGAAAGGTATTCCCGTTAGAACATGCAAAACGGTTTAATTGTCGGTAGGTCATCATGAAATGACATCTAGTGTGTACACATTGGTATACATTAAAATCTCATTCCCGAAACTTCTTGCAGGCTTTTGTAAATCTGCGCAATTTTTCTGCTTTTGGTTGAACACCATTTGAACTCAAGGTTAAGAACTTCTTCAAAGTTATGTGCGGCAATAAGTATCGTCGCACCAGTCAGTTTTTTAAAGTCAGTTGGATACAGTCATTGCTATAAGATGTTTTTCTGATATTCTGAATGGGTGGCTGCAAAATAGTCGATAAATTAACTCTTGTTGTTCCTGATAGTAAACCTGGTGATCATATTGAATACATGGCACTGGATTTAACAAATGGCAACAGGAGATTGCACACTTTTCCGTGATTGTAGCACAAACTCTAAATATGCCAAATGAAATGTTAAATAAATTTACAGCGCTCAGTTAACATCATCACTTTGCGACAGTCCAAGTCCATGATTTCATTCCAAGCAACTTATTTAGGCTTAATTGTGAAATCAACATCTGGGTAGTAGTTGAGAACCAATTTGATGAAACGTAGTTGATTGTGATGTTCCACGTCATTTCTGGAAACAGCTCGACTTTTCAGATTGTTTGCATTCCATTTATCCGGGTGATGTGGTTAGAGTTGTGATTTTTAATTACATTCTGAGCTGTCGATTAGTGCACATTTTGAAAGTAAACGACAGTATCATAAAGTTTAAAATGACATTTTAACAAACTTAACAACACGATACTTGTTGAACAATTAGCAAAATTTTAAAACGCTGTTGTAGAAGTGTTCACAGAAGTCTAGTGTTTGCCTTGTATGTCAACATACAGATGGTGTTTGGAACAGAGCTAAAGTTGATATCTGGTGCTAGGACGTAATAAATTAAAATTCTCTCCAAGTAAGACGTATCAGCATATTCGTATTTTTGGACCGTCCTACATACACATCAATTGTTTCATTAACAGCACACTTCTGTTTGTGGGTTCTTGCTGCCAACAGGCAAGCTAGATAGCCTAGATTAGAAATAACGGAATTATACTTGTAGACTGATTGTGTTCAGAATCAAACCGATTTTCGGAGTATACACCATTTGGTTTTCTTCATTCTACACCTAGTAAGTTTTTATGAGATCGTAAAATTCTATTTACACAATAATATATGTCCGCAATATTCTTGCATAATCCACCGACTTTTCATTTCATGTCAAACGCATGCCTCTCACCGGGTATGATGAGCAGCATTCATTTTTACCAGGTTTGTAATGTATGCATCAGACGCATACCCTTTCCTTTCTGTTTGACAGCCAGTCCGAAATTTTTAAAACATTTTCTTTCATCGTTCCGGATTTGGTATCATTAAATCCATGACGTTGATGGGTATTTAATCACTGACTTATTTTGAAAAATTGTCACCGTCTCATTTTTTCTATCTCAATAAACCAGCCTGTTTTAAATTCTAAATGTCCAGAGGTCAAATAAAATATGCAGCCAATTGTACCCGGAATCACAGAGATTCCAACAAATTTTGGGGACAGTCATAAGTAGATTACTGTCCGCTTCAACATTTAATCCTGTGTTGGAAGCGTGCACACTAATTATGTCAATCCGTATGATAGTGAGATGTTTCCCATCGAAATGCCAACCTTAACGAACAACTTACAACAAAATTGTTCATGGTTGTTAAATATAAACAAACTGGGAAGAAGTGCAATAGATCAGTTGTGGCACAAATCGATTGGGATAAGGGTTTTGATTATAAGGCTGAGGTATAAATGACGCCGCACTCATTCGTGTCGTTGGTTGACCGAGCAGAAACATTGTTTACGTCTAAGGAAATTCTGGGGACATGAAGCTGAGGTAAGTGCGGCGTTTTCCCTTTTAAATGTTTACGTTTAGAATTCACGTCAAAATACTTCGGTTCTGCACAAGTAGGTCTCATTTTAGTTACATATAAATAACCAAATATAATATTGACGGCGCTGGTGTTCGTTCACGTTCGAGTGCTGAGAACCAGTTAGTGAGAGCATTATGTGACGTTTTATCAGCGAACCCTCTGGCTTTTATTTTCTGCGAGTTATGGACATATCTGGAAACGGTGGACGGTTGTTGGCCTCATTATCACCCATGGTTCTCAGGTGTTCACGAGATCTTTGTGAATGTTAATTCGGAGAATCAAGTAACTGTTTAGGTTGATTGAAGGGCGCCGTTTTGCCGAAGTAATGCTTGTAATTCGATAATCCTTTCATCTACATAGCTGGCACTTGTTCATTCAGAAAGACGAGATCCTGCAATGAGTCCTAACAGAATTTATATCGCTCACCAACAGTGAAAACTCTCCTAATCTAAATTAACATGCTAGCAGGCAGTCATTCCAACTTCACATGACAGTTAAACCACATTTCACTGGACTGACTTTTAAATTACTTAGCAATTTTTATGAACTCTAGTATTCTTTGAAGTGCCAATGTTTTGCTTGTCTCAGCCTCATCGGCAGGTATTAACCAGTATACGCACTTCACACATCTAGAACGAGTAAACACTGGAAGAGAAATTTCAGGGCGTTTCGCTTCTTGAAAAACACAGTTTGCACCATCTTCATGCTACAACAACTAAAATCTTTGTAAGTGGTTAAATAAAAACTGATCTCTTGAAGAGCAAATTATTAATTGTTACTTCCCGGCACGGAAAGGCAAACTGGCAACCAGCGATAAATTAAAGTACAGGCTACGCAGACACGTTTCTGTCTTTTGATGATTCCGAACAAATGTCTTCATTGGTGTATTCATTTCGCTGGCTCATACTCAGCTATTACTTAATAACATCTATTAAAAATAAATGATAATCAGTTATTCGAGCTGCCAAACCGTTTTCCTTGTTAAGAAAATACAACGCTTCACGCAGAAGATTGCACTGAGTCGAATTTAAGCATTTTTTACCCAGCTATTCTTCACTGTGATTTCATATTATAGTACGGCGTAACCATGTGGACAAAATTCACGAAGATTAACTTGCGCAATTATAATAAATTGGATTTCCTGGTTAACAGATATAACCGTAAAAATATTCGAGGCTGACAACAAAACAGTATTGATAGTTGATTTCCAGACTATTCAGTAACTTCAGTTGGTGTTGTTATACAGCTAGCGCACGTAGCTTTTAGACACTTCATGCGCATTTTTGTTCGCACTGTGAGGTCATCATATGAGCCACTAGCTCATCAAAGAAAGTATCTTAAGTAGTATAGTATGTTAGTATGCATACTCAGCTAACGTTTATTCACTTGGTGATGCAATTCCTAAGTCTTTCGTCATTTGGCTACTAAAACCGGGTTTTGAATAGCCGGAAAAATAGTGAACATTCAGACATTTAGACATAAAAGACCTACAACATGGCTTACCCTATAGAATCATCCCTCCCTTCAATCTATCTACCATCGATCATCCCTATTGCGCAATTCAACTCAGTTCCCAACTTAGTTGTTTACGACCCCACTTTTGCAGTTCATGACGAATTTCGATGCAAGCAGTTAACTCCATTAGAAACTGCGTTGGTTGTGTGCTTGTTTAATACCGGCTCTACAAAGGTATATGTTCCGGAGTTGCATATGTGTAATTCTACTCTATAGTTAATCTGGTTTAACCTGACTGAGCCATCCCGCCTTTAGTTGCTAACTTCTCAAAATGTCAAAAGTTCTAACGTCACTCATCGCAATTCTTAATTGTTTGATTAGAAAGCTTGCAGTGTTAACTTTCATTAATAACACAGGCGGCACAGTCCTTCAGTAAGTGAAGCGAATAGCAACGCAGTTAACACTGGTAGTTTCTACTGTGTCATCTGATTTGGTTTACACGAGTTAATTAAGTAAATTCCACTTGTGCCGTTATACTAGTGGATGAAACTAAGTATCTTCGATGAATCACGGTCGTCATTGAGTCCGTTCGTCAAATAAACCTGTATGTGGACTTTCCATAATCCGTTTGCATTGCTTGACATAATCAATACGATTTGGAACTTATCAGTGTATGAGGAATCAAGCACACATCTTTTTATTTAAAATTCTCAGCGTATATAATGAAGGCTCCCAATTGAGCAGATAAACGATAACATTTTTAACAGGTGAATTGTGCTCAGGATCCAAAAGTGTGTATGGTCAGGAAAACAAAGTCAACAAGTTAAACTACTGGTAGACTTATACACATTCGAAGTTTTCTTTTAGGCCTAGGATTATGTACAACATGGGTAAGTTTAAACCGATAGAGAACCCGCGAAACTCAACATTATTTACAGCGAACTTCTGAGTGTTCTTCAACTCATAGGGGGCAGGTGAGAGAAGAAGGCGTGACCTTGACGTGAGATTGACGAATTTTTTCTACGTGAGAAAATTGGACGACCTTGTTAAACACTGTGATACCTGAGTCATAAGAATTCAGCAAACATAAAACCACCGCAGCGTATAAATTAACCTCATTAGTTACAATGCATAATGCAAAACATTTCACTTCATGATTCTGCTTTTGCTTTTTAATAAAAAATCATTAACTAACCGGAGAAGTCATAACTGAAGAACAATCTGCGCATCATATTTGCTAATAAAACCCAGATTGTAATAAAGTTCAGTATATGTTGTTGATTGTTCTGCAAATATGGTGAAAACACATTCTATCCAATTAAGATAATATGGTTATTGAGATCACCGTTTAACAAGAAATATGGTATTGAAGTCTTTCAAGAAAGTGAAATAGACTGGTGAATAATTAGAAGGTGCACGTCTTTTTACACGAATTAAAACATTCAAAAACTGAGGTTTAGAGGTCGTAACATACTGCTTTTTGCCCCCTGGATTCGTCAACACATTCGACAGATTGTCAGTGTATTTAACTGATGCCAATTTTTATTGAAATAAGAGCATATCTTGTGGGTTGCAGTGGACACTGGATTTGTCATCGATTGCAAACAACAACTTATTTTTTGAGTTTTCAAGCTAGTAACTTTACGGTTGGTCTCATAAGTTAGACTATTTTGGCTGTTTCGCAGTTTTCCTTAGTGGATGCTCGAGTGTTAAAAGATTGTTATTACGCTCCCCGTACTATTTGTCAAGATATATTATACCAATGTTTGGCAGTGTTCATTTTTTTCAACTAAATCCTTCAAAAGCAACTGTGGCCAAACTATTATTCCAGAGCCCGGTGTAACTGCTTCAAATTTTAAATGAGTTATCTCTTGACAGAATTTAGCCTTTATGTCAAAATGACTGATTTATGTTTGTCTATGTGTTCAGTCACCTAACAGGCTCTGAACTTTAGTGCATTATAACCGTATCACTCATTTCAGTCGGCGTCTCAAACCGCGAAATGTTCGCTAATATTTCGTGGACATTAAAACGCACCGTCTATTGAACAGTCGATTTGCATAGATAAAGTGGAACTCTGCGTGATGTTTGTGTACTCTGTAAATGCATAGGAAACAAAATAATGGGGAATATTTTGAAAGTAGTCAATTGGGGGGGGGCAAGTTATTTACTGCATTCCGTTCATGTGACGTTGCAACGTAAGCAAATTTATATACATATCTATAAATACTGTACGCGATAATTTTAGGTGTTACCAGCGCCTACCATTCTTAACTCACACTGAACGAATTAACTTCGAATTCACTAAGTTACATGTCATATTTTCCTGTGCATTACCATTCAGAGGTAATCGGTATTCTGCAACTAACTGGATTAATATGTAGGTTTGGATACTACGCAGGTGTGCCAGCCTAAATGGTAAGTTTGCCCAACTATATCTGAAATAAAGGAGCTGCCGACCGACTACTGGAGATGGAATAGCCAAAATGTCGGCAAGATCACCTTTGGGAATTCAGCTTTTATAAAATGTTTATAGGCTCCTCAACCAGAGCGCAGTCCCAGTGGCATTTTTAGCAAAAGATCTTTTCATAGAAGGGTGATTCCGAATCAAGTGTCCTACATTCTACAAATGTTGGCTCCCCAATAGTGCTTATGTCGAGTGATATCAAACAGTACATATTTCTCAACGATATGTGAGCACGTTCTCTGTTGAGCTTTGTAAACTGGCTGGTGAGACTCGGAACAGACGAAGCTGCAAAACTGGGACAAATTTAACATACCCATCATTAGAGTCCACCTACTTCGATGATTTGATAGATTGGTGTTATATGATAACTGTTCGAGTAAGTGTCTCACCTTCAGCAGTTCTTCTAGGGGTATCGAATTACTCTTGTGATTGAACAGCTATACTTAAGTCTGCAGACTAAAATTTCGCAAGCTGTTGAAAAATATACCTGGAAGGAACAGATAAAGAAGTTGAGTATTAATCTTGAACAATGGGGAATTTCACAACAATTGTGACTGAATATTGGTTTAACAAGTGTGTCCGCCAATGAGAGGTTTGGTGAAAGTGATGATCCCATGAAACTCGAGTCAGACAATCTAAGCCACAAGAGGCTCATGTTTCTCCATTCATCGAAAGATGTTCAGTAGTAGTGACCACATTTTGCCGAATATTCTTGGACTCACAAGAATATAACTTTGTCCCTACCTAATTCGGAGGCTTTTACGTCAAGTGCCGCTGTGCAAAACGCTAACTTCACAGTAATGTGAAAAAATTAGCCGGGGCACGTGTATGTTAGACGATAAGCTTCGAACACAGGTTTACGGCTTACCACTCGGCAAGTGAACGAGATCAACAATTTGGAGAATTTGCTGGATCACATTATTCTGGTTACTTGTGGATAGCACGGAACCTAGGTAATTTCATTTTGAATACCACTCAGAATTCTTCTAAGTTTTCCCATTTTTTCAGGCATATCAATCAGCCTATCTCTGAAAGAAGCAATACACTTGAACTCCACTCTCGTTTAAGCTCATGAGCACTGGATATCCTTGTCAGTTTCAAGAGTTTACTGTGTTGACCACGTGCCTTTGGTCACACGGTAGACAAGGCTGAACTACTTTGTGGAAAATCCGGCAAGTTTCACTTAAGAATATAACTCATATTTTCCATCACCCCTAGTGTGGACACAATTCTCATTCCAATTGTTATGATTAGTTATCCTTAATCAAGTCGAAGTTCACTACCTAGGTACAAGCATGAGCACCAACAACAAACCCCAGTAACAACAAAGTTGGATATAGTTCTTCTTCTTAAAGCAGGTTGTCTCTAAATGGTATACGGAGGCTGTGGTTGTCATAGGATTTGACTGATATTTCTTCGGCATTTTCCATTCTGAACGCACAGAAAAGATGGTAAAAACCCAAGTAAGGAGGAAGAGATAAATTTGCTGGATAAGTTTCCATGTATGATGTTCTCAACAACCCACAATATAAGCAATTTCGATGCTTGTGACCTCTAGCTATATGATGTAAACGTGCCAACTGCGTAAGTATGAAAACGTGATCCATTTTGGCCGTGGCAAACAGAGTAAACTAGCCTGGTTGATTCCACTACCATCAACTAGAACAAAATTTTCCAGGGTTTCGTGGGTTTCTTCACCAGATTTGACGGAATTGAGCTTCCCGTTTAGCAGGGAAGTTTCAGGGGCGCTTTTTCATATTTTCAGAACGTGATGGCCTTCTGAATTTTTGCCGAGGTTTGGAAATAGCGTGGTACTATAATAATGGTGATTAGAAAGATGCCGCTTTTATGCACATCAAAAGGGGATTTTCCGTCGGCCCTTCTCCAGAAGAAGCGGATTTGATTTACCATTCATATATGATAATCCAGTCGTATCTAATGTGAGGCAACCGGCACAGGGGTCAACACAGTCTTCTCTTGAAAGCGCGCACAGAGTTCTAACCTCGGTCGTGGCAAATATATACACCAGTGACGAGCTTCATTGGGAGCGAAAGTCGAGTCTAGCGCTTCATTTTGAGAGGAGTTGACTAGGAACTCTGTGGGAATGAGGCAGCTGTGATCATTTATAAATGGAGTTGAATTTACCTGGATGACCAAAATCCTCTACTGTTTCTCAGCAAACGTAGAAAATAGCTTAAGTGGCAAACAGGCTTCTCTTGTTGCACCAACTCATGCGCAATGGGTCGAAATCATGCACTGATTACTCTATCTCCTTGTAACCACTATTTGTAGCAGAAAAATTCCCAAGGCAAAAGTACCTACTGTATGCAATGAAAGGTTGAGTTTTCAACATTCCATATAGTGCCGGCTAAAAAGCATCACGTGTAGCTTTCCCCGAATTTTTCCTCCCCATGGATTTCGAATGTGGTGTCGACAATTTAGACAAACACGATTGGTTAGTTCATCGCACTGCCAAACGACCAATAAGAATCAAACACTGCCTAGAAGGCTGGATATATCAGTCCCGATCAACACAGTAGACACTTGTCGTCACCATTCGACTAAAACCTTTTACTTATCACAACTAAGGTAGACATGTTGGAAGCACCACAAAATCAGTCAACACTACAAGTCAATTCAAACTGTGATTTAACTTTTGGAGATCACACCGCCTTAAAGACGTTTTTGGAACAATGTCCGAATATCAGTCAGGCTATCAGGGATGAGCTTATGAGGGTGTATTACGAAGAGTACCTTATTCTTCTGGAGGAAAAACAGCCTTCCCTCCCACTGTTGGTCTGTACGCTTATCGGCTTCACGATCATGATATTGTTTGGAACCATAGGCAGTGGACTAGTCATTTTTGTAATTCTGCGAAACCCTGCGATGAGAACCCGTAGCAATCTGTTCATAATGAATTTGGCCATTTCCGATCTGACACTGTGTCTTATTACGCAGCCGTTTACTCTCTACCGTCTGCTAATTGGACACCATCCATGGACACTCGGGCAGTTTATGTGCAAATTCTCGGCCATGTTCCAGGGAACAAATATATTTGTATCTACAATAAGTATCACGGCTATTGCACTGGACAGATTCAAAGTAAGTTGGTCAGAATGGAAAGTGTATAAAACATGCAATTGCCCTCCGGTTTGAAGGAAAGTTTCAGAAATTATGAATAACGATCCATAAAGCTTATTGCAAGTAAATCAGTCTTACGCACTGCATTAATGCACAGCTTGTGTCCGGAACAATAATACTTTTGATAACTCAAAATGTTAATGGATAAGCTCTCGGTTGTGGTAGAAACTCTTAACGAAGCGAGCTCAAGTATAGACCATAGGATTGGTGCTCGCATATATAAACATAATCAAACGTTAAGTTCCATGTAATCAATACGTTTTCCTTAGGATTGCAGTGTGTTTGCAAAACGGTGACAATCATTTTGAAATTCACTCAAACACTGTATGATGTTTCACAGGGATGATATGCGGAAACACCTTCCGATTGTAACCGCCTTTGAGAGACAGTGGAGAAATGAGTTGTTTTTGTGGATTTGTTCCACTGCCAGGATTACATTCAACCCCATGCTTGTCAATCAAACAACGTCTGTCTGACGTAATGTAAAAGAAAACGTTGCATTTTAAGATTTATTAGCACACCCATGTTCTCGTTGATGGTGGCGGGGTCTCACTAACACTAATGTTAGCAACACAGTACTAAAGACGACTCCACAGAAGGCATACTATTAAATTGGGTACTGGTTTATCACCTGTTCTGACGAGTGAAAAATTAGCTTGCACCGCTAAACTTAAAACTTCAAGAAAAAAATAACCGTCAGTGAAAAGGAATCAGGTACAAATAAAAGCCTAATATTGGTCCTAGTCTGCTCAGTGCTTACATTTTTGCAATGTAACATAATATTATTGTACGATGATACAACTTATGTAATGATATGACTACGCACAAGCAGGAGTAATGTGGAAGCGCACATTTTTACACAAGTGTCAGTTGTTTGCCAACTGAACCGGAGGACATTCAAAAAACAGAAGACAAGTAAGAAAAACGATTTCGCAGTGACTCAAACTCGAACTATAAACAACAGTATAACAGAGGTTGGAGTACCTTTAGAATAAATTATGTTCCGATACTATTAAACTGAGATTAAAGAAGCTGGTCAGTCGTAGCTCACCTCTTTCTGTTTCCAGCAGGTGTACTTGGATTCATGTAACGAATGTTCCACTTAGGTCAACAATACGGATCTCAGAAGTGAACTTTTGATATCCTCACGAATACTTTGTTGAAATTATTTTGATCACAATAAAAACAATACTGTGACTGAAGCTTCGCTGTCAGCTTATGGTCCGATATAATCCAAAATGTTTGCGCACCATTGTGGAGTTTGAACTGGTCGTGTACAATGTTGCGCAGCTTGGTGATCCTTTCTATGGTCAACTTGTTAGCACTCTGGGCTCAAACAAACAGTGTTGACGGTTTGCTTGATTCTAGCTACGTTGATCTTCTGCTCGTCCATTAGAGTTTTGCAAGGATGCAAAACTTACCAACGTTTAACGACCATTAGGAGAAAAAGCAAATGAGACACTAGTTATAGTGCCATGTCCAGTTACCTTGTGACATGCGGCTACCAGTTGGGCGGTTGCAAGTTCATACGAAAATCCCATTAGGAAACTGCTGGGCTTTAGTTTAACTCAGCCCGGTAAAAGGCACAAGATGCTTGGAAACTCTGTATAGGATAAGAGGTCACTCTATATATTAGCACATTCCATATTCGACTTCAGCATATCTCCCTCAAATAATGCAGCATGAAATCCGAAATTGAACTTGGAATATAACTTTGTTAGCAGAATTTCTTTCTTTGTCCATACCTAATACCCGAGTGCCAGTTTGACGAAGTTCATCTTATACAACTGCAATCAATGATAAATTTTAAAATCAAGCACTGCACGGAGCAGTGAAAGTTACAACCAGTAGAGTTTTCTTTCCTGACGTAAAAGGGCTCACGATTAGAGTTGTATCTGTGCTAACCTAAAATCTGGTTTTTTATATTATTTGGACAGTTTCAAACGACAAAATATGAAGGTGTTAACAACTGATTTACTTTTAGGAAAAAAGCTCTTTACCTGGATTCGACTGAGGTTAATACGAAAGCATTCTCTCCTACCAGAAATAGTGCACTATGTTCTTCTGCTGGTCGGCAGTCAGCAAGGTATGGAACAGCAATTGCTATGTATGGAACGTTAGATGCATTATGTTAGCACTTCTGGAACATCCATCATATGACTGTTCGAATGGACATACAGGGCGCCACGACAGTAATTTGAACTATATTCATAAGTAGTACGCATATAATAAAGGTGTATACAAGTGAAGTAGTATGAGTCATTTAATAAGGTCGACCGTGTTAACACTGGTAGAGGTGTTCCGTCGTAACCTCATTTTATTGTTACTAACTACTATGATTAGCCGAAGAAGACACGTAACGGTTCATCTTCACAACCCCAGTTAATATTTGGACGGAGGGTCATGTGTGTTCCCACATGTGATGTTTACCACGAAACGGTAACATCGTCAAATAAGTACTCTTCGATCTCTTACATTCACAAAGGTCTTGTCAATCAGGGCAACCAATAAGCAGGTTTATTTTTTGTACACGGTTACCTAACAGTTAGTATGATTTCCATAAGTAGGTCAGTTTGTTTTAGCGGTGTTTATCTTGGTTATTCCAACTACGTTGATTTAACCACACCCGCGGTCAAACGTGTGTGAACTGTGTGGGAAACGCCTAAAAAATCAATTATTGCAAAGTACACTCAAGACCTCAAGTAAAAATGGGAATTTTTGAGAAAAAAAGAAGACAAACGATATAGAGGACTGTCTCCAGAAGTGGCTTACGTCACCAATATGACACCCTTAAAGCTACACACAAAATCAACTATTCGGGTGATTGATCATCGAAATAAATGCAATGGTTTAATTTTCGAACTTTATTTGTGGAAGATCAGTCCCATACGGACTACGCTTGTGTAATTTGTTAAACAGGCTTCTGTTGACACTTTCAGTTCATGACCGTTAAGGTTTTTGTAGACCACAGATAGCTTGAAAGTAGTAGTTGGTAAATGATCAAGACACAATGTAATGCATTCTAATGACATGATCTAAACTCCGTTTGAGAGGGTTACTTTATTGTTCTTGTGAGCCACAAACTGCCCGACACATGTGATACGGGGTGATCCAACAAATTTCACATACGAGTAGTTTGCCTCTAACCCAAGTATCACGTCAAAATGCAAACAACTGGTGTGAAACCTTCGCAAACAATGCCTGTGCGATGTTGACTGGGTTGGTATTTCAATTAAGAAAAATGTCATCAAGTGGACAAGATTTAATTCCCCTTATCGTTAGTTCGTTTGTAATAAAATGCGATATCTTTGCATATCTATATATAACCCATCAATACCGGAAGTAAGATGAATGACACAGTGGTCAACGCGATTGCCACATGAAACAGTGTTCAATGTTCACATTTCGGCAGTGACAAGATTATCCACCACTGACGACTTCCCACAGAAACGTAACTTGAACGTGGTACATCTTTCTGGAAGACGCACAGTGTACTTCCAACATATTTTGCTAAATCTCATCGGGCCTACGCTAAAGTCGATGGGTTTATGTGGCAAATTTCAGTGGAAGTTGTGTAGTCAGATGGCAAACATGATGACTGCAGAGACAGACGCCGAAGCGCATCAGTCACCATGGAAATCTGACAGATGAACAAATCCTTCTGCAAACAAAGAGATGGATTCCACTTCTAACTACTGAAATAAATATTCTATTGAAAACACGTAGGATGTACGTCTTAAGCTGAAAACATTGTTGTCACTCAGCGTCAAACGTTACATAATTTAAGCACTTTTGTGTGAGGGCCTAGCTAGTCATATGAACAAAACGCAGCAACATCTAAGCAACTGTTTCGAAGTACATGTAGAAATCTAGGTCCATGAAGCGGTCATGGATGCTATAATATCTCGTTCAAGCAAGAATGCGAGAAGACTCAAAGGCTCAAGGTCAACAATTACTAGACATTTGTAGACATGTTGACATCCAACGATCCCATAGAAAGCCTTCCGAATATGTTAAGTAACAAAATCTTAAGGCTGCCGAGATGGTAGCAATTAAAACCGATTCTTTCGATACGCTGAGTAGGGTTTTTTCATCCGTATCAGATTGTTCCCGTAACTGGTGCGCATTAGCCTATGGTTGTGGAGGTGTGGTTACTGCGTTTGACATCTGGTTTTGCGACGCCCGTTGAACTTCCGATCTACCTGTTGAAATGCAACGACATTCGCCCGAGAGATATATTGTGCAGAAACTGTATCTTGCATTTTTGTTCAGGTTTTAGATAAACGCTGTTTTAGCCAATCTAACACGTGAAATGATATTTGTCTCGTATATTACCGAATCATTTGGGAACGCTCATTGGTGGAAAGCCCCCAAAAAAGGTGCTCGAAAACAATTATTTTTACTTCGATACGCGGATTCCTTCGGATGATGGCTTTGCATTTCCTGATCCTGTGAGTGTTTCTAGCTAAGTTCTTCTTGAGATCCGCCTCAACATGATAGTTACGATAATCTGGGTGTATTGGGTTACATGTGGAATAACACTTGGTTTCAAAATCTTGGTTATGACATGCGCTGTTTCTTCTGTTCCGTTAATGTCACTCTGGACACCCCGGCAAGAAAATGGTGGAAAAGATTAACAGTTGTTTGCAAATACTTTGATATCATAGATCCCTTAATTGAACAAACTTTCATGTGATATCATTTTCAAAATATCAAATTTTTTTCTTCCTATAGGTTTAAACATATATGAATCCACAATGTGGCCTCAGTTATTTCAGTGTCAGCTGAGTGTTTGTTTAGTATTAACAACAAATCAGTAAGCACCAAAATACACAGTCTTACCAATCGAAATTTTCAGACGAACTAACCAAACAGGTAATAAGCAGATTGGCCTATTCAAATGACAAACGGCATGTTCTTGAGCCGTTAGATTACATGTAATGGATTACGTGCAAGAATCATCAAGCCACTTACAGTGGGACGGAAGCTAATCAACTACAACAACACATCAGCGATTGTGTAATGTCCTGTAAGTATCCCATTGTAGACACCCCGAGTCCCCGACAATCAGCGGGTGACTAAGCCATTGCAGAAACACCATCCCTAACCAGTAGCCATTTGACTTTCGACATCCCACTCTGTTAAACAGTAGTCTCCATAAACACAAAGAAAGTCTACTGGTAAAAAGTTTCCTGATCATAAATACACCACAAGGAGAAAACTTATCGGATGGTTTGACACTGTTAGTAGTCTGAAATGTCCTGTTGAGTGGACGACAATGACTCCTTACTAGGAAGGCCTTCCACATCATCTCAACTCACCCTACCGGCGAATGGTTAAAATGCATAGGGTCTAAAAGCGCACATACGCAAGCAATAGCCATCATCCCTAATCAAAAATTGGGTCTGCCTGTTGCAAAGCCAGCTGATTCAAAAATCTATTCATCCAGCGGGTAGATTTTCTACAGACAGCAGATGCTGCATTTTAACAAGTGCAAGTGATGATTTCATCCTAAGAAGTCGATAAACCGCACAGTTCCCAATTAAACTTACCTGCTTCTGACTTCAAAAAGAAGACAAACCGATGCGAAATATATAATACCTGGCTTTTATTTGCTGTAGCTCAACCAAAGTATTGCATAACAATCGGATGGGGTAGTTACAGTTGTCGCAGCCGCTAGTGTATGCAATGCGTAGATAGTAAGCTAATCGGAAGAAACGAGTACAGTGGCCAGTGTGAAATTCCCGCTCAGGCAAATGTGTCCAGCAAAACAGAACATAAAAAATCAGTTTGTTACAATTACCTGAATAAGTTAAATTTAGAGTTTATTTCCCAGAGGGAAGGCCAAACAAAAACACAGGATGGAGTGAGGGTTACATGGTTCATTAGGTAACTGACCAAAACAGACGCAAACGTTACTTACTTAGCTATGTATAGTGTCGGTCTCCAAGTGGTGTAAAAGTTGTGATATTTGAAACTGCCTCAGACAATTTCAGTCTCCACACGTACGCCAGTCACAAAATCTCGGGCGCAAGATGGCTAGACTTGAGTCAACCTGGTTGTATTTGTGTCTACGACTGGATGAGTTCATCACTCATAGGCTCGACCGAATACTTGTTCACTACCTATTTTGTTCAACTTGCCTAAAATAATCTTCAAATGGAACCAGTATATCAAAATTCATGTCGATAAGATTGCTTTCATTATTATGACAACTTTTCTGGCCCACGTAAACAGAAGTGTGGCTTCACATTTTCTTGCCTCGAGCATTCCCTCTAATTAACTAGCTTTCGAGGTCTGAGGATAGTTTCGGGTGAGAAGCGGAGTGCTATGTACTAGTTACAAATCAATCTGAAACATGGCGGAGTTTGGTCAGTATTCTTTGAAGGGATAAAATCTGTTTTCTTGGTTTCGCTACACCACATCACATCGCATGGGAATTTGAATGTGTGGGAATTTGAATGCTAGAAATCATTTCTCACTGAATGTGTACATTCACTGGCTCTAAAACAGCAACCGCTACCAAGGTTCAGCCCACCAATCTATCCGTTTTCAAATATTTCTGTTAATTTTTGACAAAAGTGAAGTGCACTGGGCTTATTGTATCATTTACGTCAAAGTATGGGTATTTGCTGATACAGCTTACGAGTTACCTCAATAGTGTTTGTCTAGCAGTTCATCTGATGACTGCCAATCACTACACGCACACCAACACGGCACCAATTAAATCCTCGGTCTATTTTGTTCGACTGATTGAACTACTGATGAATTTTATTTCCATGTGCACATACTTCAGTTTTCTCCAGTCTTTCTAACTTTATCTTTTCTCATGTGCACAGAACGCTGACGATAGCGATACTGTTCTAAACAGATCCTATAAAGCATGTATAATTCCGTGCGCATCTGATCCCTGTTCACTCATCACCTCAGTATAAAAATTTATTTCCCTCGAAAATATCTATGCGGCAAATTAGCTTCCTCAACCTATTTCCGTTTGCTGTTTCCTTGACCATCTCAAGGTCTCATTAATCATCTACCCTCATTTTACTCACCCTGTGTATATGCTTTGAACACTGTTCAGTCAATGTAGTTATTGACTGTTAGTTCCTTCACCAAATAAACGTGCCTTATTGCGAAATTCGGTAGCTTGCTTTTGTTATCTAAAACCAAATGTTACTGCGAATGAACCTAATTCACATCACACGGTTTGACTGCAATGGTAGTCGAGTTAAACGTGTAAGCGTGTCAGCATTCTCAGCCTTAAATAATCAGTAACTGGTTCAATAAAAAGGCCAAGTTTAATCATGAAATATGAAATAAAACAGTGGCAAAAAGCCATATAAAATCATTTTAACCCTACCAGAATGAGCACTATTCAGCATAATTATCTTCCAAATGAATTTATGACCTACGTGTTTTATTGATGTCACTTGGACTCTAGCAAGAACTCCAAAGTTGGTTTCAGTGTATAAGCTTAAAGTGAAAAGTCCAATACCTTTTGATTCATCTGTTACAATTGTAATGAAGTCTTGTTCAAAATGCCAGAAGCAAACTCATCTCGCATAAGCAATGTTTTCAGTCAATCTAATTCCAAAGAGTAAGTGATAGTATATTGGATTTAAAATGAACACTGTTAACTTCGCAAAGTTGAACCATAAAATAAATCGATTTCGGTAGGAAATATTTAACTTTCTAATCCTATCAACATGATTTGCAAGTCTTTCACTCTAGAAGAGTGAACGGTTATTCGTCAGCATTGGTTCGTTTGAGCGTAACTGACCGGTAAACGTGGTTAACCGCGGTGGTTGACATCACTGTCGACGCTATACAAATACTGACAGTTGAAAGAAGGTCACAATAAGTTTTATGTTTCGATCTGTCTATGAAGCTTGACTGGGATAATGTGGTTATTCATTCAGTATCCCTTGCATAGCTGTTCTGGACGTCGAATTCTGTAGATTTAGTCTTAACAAACTGCCCGTCATCCATAGTGTCTTATCGCAGTTAACTGCACTAAACTACTAAGTTTGCACGTGCCCGGCACTTTCTTTGACTACATGATAAAAACGACCAAATCGACTGGTTTCTGGTTAACAGGCGCAACGTGCACATTTCTGCCAAATGAAGCATGAACATACCTCATTGATAGTGGCTTATTCACAATAACGTATGACCACTACATATGTAACAAAAACGAAAAGTTTATGTACCTGCGTATTCAAGTTTCTTTGCTGCGAAGGCTCATTTATTTTGATGCTGGCTCAAATCTAACCGATGCCTAAATTCTCAACAAGTTTGAAGTAGGTGGTATTGATTTGATTTGCCGAGACCACATTTTCTCTCATAGACAGAGTTTCCAAATACGGATGGTTACGTGATTCTCAGATTTTGTTCAAAGATTCGTTGATACAGTTGTATGTATGTATGTAGTCCGGGTTCATGGCCTAAGTAAATGTGTGTTGGATACATTTATTTATTAGTAGTTATCAGCATTCAGCCAAACAGCCAATCTGTACTTGGCCAGCAAATTTATTAAGCGGACGAAAATAACACATTTTTAACACAGGTGAAAGAAATCAAGGTAGTCCATAGAAAACACTCATTGTTCAGAGTCAACGTCTGTAACGTTTGTTTCAAGTGTTATCTGAAATGTCGATACCAGCTGAAATCGATCAGAAGTGAAAAGTGATGCCAGGTAACCATGGAGAAGAAAATAGACCCACGTTCAGTGGTAAAATTGGGTGGATGTTCGGGTCGAGCTTTTTAACGTGTCCTATGTTTAGTATATTCCTGATGGTTAACTGATCAACAGCCAAAACTAAACAGACAAACTAAACAATCTTGCTCAGGATAATGATCTATTCTCAACGATTATAACTACATGGTGACGTCCGACATACGCACTTATGTTTCGCAAGTGTCAGCCGCACAGGATGCTTGACTGTTTTGTGAAACGAGGTAGTAAAATGTCTCGAATTTATTTGATCATGTATGCATTTACCCTCTGTCGACACTGTTAAGGTTGGGTTGACCATCATTTACGCGGGTGTAGGTTGGTTCACCGCCAGCAACATCCACTGATATTCTATTGTTGAGAATTGTTAGGATGATGAGGATTAACAGTTGGGCAGCACATTAAAAGTGACACTTCGCATTTCGAACCTGCAACCTGAATGACACAGATGTAGCCATCAACGTGTTTACCGCTGATAATCTGTTTATGAAAATGATTTTCAATGATGATCGCCGATTTTCAGTCAATCTTAAACAAACAACTTATGTAATGTCCTCCGCATTAAACACAGTGTAATCGTCGAAGCTAATAAAAGAACCAACTTTCGAAGCAGAAGACAGACTTGTGTTGAGAGTATGAAAGAAGTATTCTGTAGTGGCACCTGTTTTCTCATGTTCCTAACACATTTGCGTTACCTACGGAAAAAGTGCTCTAGTTCATTGGTCTATGATAACCAGAATTTGGAAAGCAATACCTCTCAATAAACAGAACGAGGCTGTCGTGCACCAACTAATGTCGTGTACAAGACTGCGCAGCATATCTAATCAAATACTGACTCAACCACTGCACATACAAATATGTGCAAAGAAAATTGGCAAACAAAACAGTATGCGCGAGCAGTAAAGTGAAAGAAGAATGTTATCTGAAAAAATAGACATATTATTCATGAAAATCAACGCAGCCTTACTGTACTCACTGGTCGATGAACGCACTTATTGGCATCTACTATCTATAGAATGTGCGACAATCATTTCAAGACTTTGTCCTACAGCCTTTGTTTGCAAGAGATACACATCAGTGGCCCACCTAAATGGGCAAATGCAGGTGTTTTGCAGCACCTACGGTGAAGGTCATACTCGTGCAGTACTGAATGGGGTGATCTCAACTAACTTGTTGTGTACTTTGTCAACGAATATCAACTTGTGGATTAGGTCAGTAATTCAGAATCTGTAGATTTCATCCGTAAGACATTATTGATAGACTGCAATTCGCCCGAACACGTTTGAAATCGAATCAGTTCTGAATACGTCAGCATGGGTAGTCTAGATTCATGAGTCCATACTAAAAGAGCTGTGCCCATTCAAGCTGGTTGTGGTATTCATCGATTTTAGAATTTTTATCAGATATGACTTCGTTCTCTACTTATTGTAATATAGTGAAGCGCTTTGCCCTACTCAATCTTGACGTCGTTTTTGTAGGCATGTTGCAGCCATACAACATACCTATAAATGTGAGTGAAGTAACTCTAGACAGACTTCGTCAGGTTGGCGAACAACGTTGTACTATTTCCAAATCAAGTAGATCGAGTAAACAAACGTGGGCTTGATATTTATAATGAAAAAATCTAATGTGTCTCGCGAGCATATCCAAAAATGTGAGCTATTGACATATTTACATTATAGTGTTTATTGAATTTTTATGTGCATATAAATGATAGACACCGTATGCCCGTATGTACCTGTAAAAGTCCATGCACTTTCAGAAATGTTCTATTTGCAGTCACTAGATGCGAAACTATGACGGAACTGGTGATATGGTCCTAGCAGGTAGCACTACGTAGGCAGACTGACACTCCTTCAACAGATCGATTATTTTATCTTGTTGTCAAGACGCACAATTCACCTCAACAGAATGCATTGCTGGGCTGTAATGCTGGCGATATTAGACTTCAACATTTTTTTATGGTACCAGAGAACCCAGGCCAACTGAGATCACAGTTTAGCCAACTTAGAATGGATAAACGTGGATAATCTTGACCGGAAGAAAGAAAGAAAATTAGTAGTCATTACCCGTACATAGCCCCGTTTATCAACCTAACTCTTATTTTGTTCTTTGTGTTTTTGTTCTGGATAAACATATACGGTAGACTATCAGTGTAAATCTTTTTTTATGCCACAACTGCGTGTTGCCTAATTACCTTGTCACTGGTCGTGTTGCTCCCGTCCTGTGTATCGACAAACACGAACACAGAGTACTTTCAAACAGTGTGATACAATTTCACCTCTAAAAGGTGACTGTCAGTGATAAAAAAGAGCGAAATACAGTGTGGGACAAACAGCTGTCGCTTTAGAAGACCGAACTAATTAGCGCCCTTCAGAAGTCTGGACAAAACAGTCAGAACACGAAAACTAATGTGCTCTGTAGAAGTCCAGTCACTGTTCATAATCGTCCCTCCAAGAACTACGTTATAGCGCCACTGTTGATGAATATACTTAAGAGAAGTTTGCTGCTCTGCAGTGAGAATATCTATTTTTGTGTCCTTGAGCAATCTCATCGTCAATTAGACGGAATAGCTATGAGAAGTACACTGGGTCCAACCTTAACAGACTTCTTTATGTGAAGAGTGGAGCAAAAGCTAGCTACGGAGAATGCAGACCTGTCATATTCCCAGCATTAAGGCGATAAGTTGATAGTAAGTCTATGCAAACAGGTAACAGATAACCTAGCGCAATACCTGAATAACTGCTACTCTAACTCAAAAGGTTACGTGAGAACTTGAGGCTAACAACTGTCTGCCGTTTTTAAACGTATTTTTGTCGCCAAGACGATGGCTCGATTAAGAGTTATCTATAGGATAACTATGTGGTCCGGTCAATTCTCAAAGTTCAGCAGTTTCACAACCTTTCCACATAAAGGAGCTCTAATAATTACGCTGTTCACACGAGGGTGACGAGTATTTACTCAAGACAGTCTTGCGGAAGAAATCGACTCTATTACTTCCGTCTTACAGTCGAACGGTTACCCTCTTAAGTTCCTGGAAGGACAAAGTAGATCAAAAGCGCCCTCAGGAAAGATTATCGCTGTGAACGAAAAGAATTTCTACACAGATTTGTCCTTTACGAGTGATCACATCACGTGATCAACAATACAACGGTGATACATCCACTGAAACGAAAAATTAGTGCAGCTGAATCCGGTGTATCTTCGTGGAATCAGAAGCTACCAGCGCATTCAGTCAATGGAGACAAACCTATCGGCATCGCATCAAACTGTGTTCACCAATTTTAACGTAATTGTGGAGGAAGTTATATAGGCAGGGCCAAGACGTACCTGACCTCCGACAAAACGGAACACTTGCCAAAATGGGTGCGAAACCCCGTGTTACCGGCGAACGACAACATTGCTGATACACGCAGCCAGCTAGTTTCATTAGTTGCTGGACGCTATCAATCCAGCTTTTGCACTCAAAATCTTGTTGCATCACTTCAGTTCCAGGTTCCTGAGGCTTACCGCAAAATTTCACAATCGGTGGTTCAAGTCAGTTGTGTTCTGAGAAAACTGTTCGCGAACCTGACCCGTTCCCCCGTATTTAGTGATCTATCTTAATCCTTTTATTGACTATTAACCCCCTTAATTTGCTGCTATAAACAACAGATTGCTGTTGTGATTTGGGTGCTGACAAGTCAAGGCAAACTAATCGCATCAATTTCTTTTCGTGTTCTAACTTTTTGTTCAAGGATCGATTACGGCACCCACGCAGCAGCGAGAACCGATAAGTGCCGTTTGTTCATAATTGTTCCCCCTAGTATGAAACTCTTGCAATTGAATCTACACATTGCCAGTTTCAGCAAAGCTTTGTGATTAATCACAGAACTGATGACGATTAGCGTGGGTTGCTGTAGTTTATTCCACCTACAACTATTTACCGCTTGATTCAGTCGGTCAACAGACATATGATATGACAGCTGTATTTCTAGTCTACAAAGGAAAGGGTAGAAGTATATTCTGAAGTGTGTAATGTTCTTTTATAGTCTACTAGCGTCAAACCAGTCGACATATCTTGACGAATAATGCCCTGAATCCTTTATGTACTCCGATGATGTGATCTTGCGCAGTTTATCACCTTCTCTGCCATTAAGCTAACTCCAGTCGCATTTGAAACCTCGAAGGCTGTTCGTTTCTTTTTGTCGCCCGTATGGACTCAACTTAGTCTGGGTAACCATCGATTAAACAAGCCTTTTACATGAACACACTTGGTATGGATGCAGTTTATGGGCACTGAGTTCTCCATCAGACGTCTGCTTCCTGTGTCTGCTTGTGAATTTTCGCAGTTTCCAACCTTACCATTCACCTCAATGCAATGTTTTTATAAAATTCCCAAGATTTTGATATGCAAGCAATCAACCATCCAGCCTGGCATATTCACGCACATGGTAGCATTTGTGATTCTCCAGGTGGGCACAGCAAATGAACGATAAACGGATGAGTCCGTTTTAGAGTTTGCCAATACAGAGTGACCGAGCGAGCAGACAGTCTGCAAAAAAGACCACACAGATATTCAGGTAACGTTAAACTAAAGAAAGAGGAAAATATTTGATTGTTCGCTGCTTTCCGAGCACGCGTACGTCAGTGAAACAGCAGAATTTATATATTGCTTATTAGTTCAATAACAAACACTCAAGTGCAGTTTCGTGCAATTTTCCACATCTCTATAACATTGTAGAAGGCAGTTAATCAAGTTCGCGTTCAAAAATGTCTGCTATGATGCAGTTAAATTGCAGTGTTAGATTTTCGCTGAGCGCCGTCACACTCATTTGTGCGCAGTGTTTTAGATGCGAATAAATTCACTCGAACTCTTAGTGCACGTTCGACTGTACACAGTCTTTGAAAATCAGATCACATCCAACAACAGAGTTAATCAGAAAACCTAACATTTTGCTGGTCATGTTTTGACAGCACCTGCTGTACCGCCCGGTGGTAAATGGTCAACAGCTCTCAACAAAATAAACCGCATATCGAAATCTCATGATTTCATATCATTGGCTCACACCTTCAGTTAACCAAAACTGTAACATCCACCTCTCCAAAAATTGGTTCAGGTAGCGTAACCGCGTATACTTTCCTTATGTACCACAAAATATTTGCAGTTTGTGCAGTCAAACGTTTTTTATAGACATTTTGCAAGACCTTACGCGCTGAAAAACGATAAGTTGGCCAGTGCGTTTAACAAGCTGATTTCCTTACTACCTTCGAACGTTACATTGAGAAGATGGACAGAGATAAGTATTGACACTGTGCTGTCTCTTCAGTAGCAATTAAAAAAGTTCATGAACATATAAAACAATACTGAGGTTGGGCGCGTTAGCTGAGGCGAACCACCGAACGTTCATGGAGACAAAAACCTTGCATACACTTGTTTTTGTTGGCATGATTTCTTGTGAAAACCAATAGTAGAAACCCTGGTCAACGCCCATACACAATGCCATGAATTTACTCATGAATGGATCAGGACGCGTTACCCAGGTAACCTCTAAAACGAAAAGCAGAATCAGTATTTTAGTTTAGTTCATTGAAAGGGACCTCAATGTCCAGTATTTCTAGTAAACTTTAACCAGACCGGATAAACGTAACCACAGCTTTTGCGCTCAGCTAGACTTTTCTGATAGTCTCTTTCAAAAGGTGCGCTCTAACCGAGTTACTCTGATCAGAGTTAATACTTCAGATATGTCACTGTCATAACACGGGTTTGAACTACGGTCGATGTCACCAATGAGAGGCCTTGCTGTTAATACCACCATCCGAGTCCACTGCCACGTTCCAGAGGGCCGGGATAAAAAATTCAAACGCATGCAAAATGTGTCGGGTACCCGGTTTAGACTAATGTGATCCTCGGGTGCTTATCAACATTTGAGTGTATTGTGAATAACTGCATATATATGTTAACCACAACTGTGTGTGGGATTGAGGGATCACGTGTGCAAGCAAATCAGTAGTCTCACAAGTGAGTAACCACTGATTGGACGTACAATAAAGAACAATTTCAAGGGAGTGCAGATTTGTGTTCGTTCGATGTGTCCTTATCAGAAGGGAGGACGTTTCACATCATTGTATTTAATCGAGATTGGTACAACATGATGAACAACGAAATCTTATTTGCAACCACGGTTATAATAATGGGGCCTCGGGCAAGTTGCAGTTTCGGGTTTATAATAAAATATGCCGTAAAACGAAGTGATCTGTTTTGGCCGACACGCAATCGTCACGCAATGGTAAACAGTCACAAGTCGAAATAAAACATGCTAACACTGTTAATCTGTTGTCGCTCAAACATTAAAATTAATGGTCGCGGTTACATCATCCACTCTGAGTTTTACCTCATAAAGTGGTGGGCTGTCCAAAGATAGACGAAAAACTTGATACTGCTTGAAGAAATTTTTGAATATCCAATTAGTTAAAGCAGGTTAGAACCGTTTATACAACCGTGCTCGAAGCCAAATTGAGAGGAACGACTTTAAGGACAATGTAATTCGCGAAATGCCGTCCAATTAGCTTACTGTTTTAAAAATGGCCAAACTACTATACGTTCTCGAAATGACAAAAAGTGTTAGTACGTAATTCATCTGGCTTACTTGAAACAAGATTTCACCCGCATTAATAAGAAACCTTCATTCAAGAGCATTGCTCAGACAACGAGTGATCTTCTGGTGGACGTATATTTGACACGAATTTCACCGACCTAGAATTAAGAATAACCCCCTGCTTCAGAAGTCATGATGGGCACTTTGGGATGTTCAGGTTACTCGACTGGTTTTGAAAGTAAAATTGTACCAGAGGAATGCGGAACTGTTACTTTAATGTGATTAGACACCTGCTTAAAGTTGTTGTGTCTGCTTTCACAACAACGTCTTGGCACCTTTTTAGGGGATGAACTGGGTGGCGATCTTTCCCCGAAACAGCAAGTTTTGCGGAAACGTCGCTACGGCTGTGCTGAAAATACTCAAGCACTTAGTGTCCAATGAAAAGTGCTTTTGGATATTCGGTTCTTTTAGAGAGTGAATTATACCTAGTAAAATAATCGTGAAAACTTCTTTTGAGGTGCTAATTTGAAAACCGCTGAATGCATGAAATTTAAATTTGCTGGAGTGAGGAAACATCAGGACACACTTCATCTATAGATCAAACTTCCTGAAACGTCCCACGTGTACTACATGGCGATATTAATAAGGTTAGAATAAACTTGCTGCGTGGTTTCCGTGCAGTTGTGGCATAACCTTGGCCGAGCATCGAATCATCTTCTACAGTTCCAATATTACTGTATTCTACTGAGCAACGCCTCAAAAGTTTGTGTTCACCCATCGTATCTGTAAGTGAATATCAAGTGAAACTGGGGTGTCCGTGATCATTCTCGTTGCAATCCTTGTTATGTAGACCATACTACGCAATCGTTTCATGGGGTGAAGATTTTGTACATCACTTTGTTAACTGAGTATTTTTGAGGCGGAGACCATTTTAAAGTGAAGAGACAACCAAAATAATGAGAGAGATACGTTTCACGTAAGCGCCAGATTTAGGTAGACTGCTATCGTACAACTCAATGTGCACACAGCTTTACAACAGAAATATCCTTCCGGTTGCAAGCAAAGATGAAGTGCGATTGTGTATGTCACTATGCACAACAAGCTTTTGTTTCTCGACGTCATCCGTTTTACGTGTTCAAAACTAAGTCTTTTTAACTGTCACCTTCGTGAACCACTATGGAATTATGGCACCGATCTGGAAGACAGGTGTCCGCACACAAACCCAAGTTAACCTCACCGTGAAAGGAGGGTAGCATACAGCTGATTTTTTCTGGAGATTAAACAAACTAGAACAATGACATTTTCCGTGGCATTATACCTCTCGCCTCACAGCAGAGGCATACCCAGAACGTTTAAATTTTATAAGTCATAAAAGTAAATAAACCCTGAGAAAAATAGTACAAATCTTGTCGTCTATCTGATCACAAGATGCGAATAACAAATTTGGTTTATACTACACGTCCCTCCCGTGAATACCTAAATTTACTTAGTGATAACTGGTTCCGCTTCCTCCATTATCACTGTTTTCCCGCGCATTTCACATCGTGATCTCGCTAATATCCAAACTAAACTGATTAGGTAATTCCTTCACCTAGTTATTGTATTGCCTGCTTTCAAGCGAACATCTTCCTAAAATAAAGTGTACGGCCTGTAAAACTGGCGACTGTGTATAATTTTGCGCCCCAAACCTCGCCTCTCTCCACCTGACCTTGCTAGTGAACCGAAGTGTAAATATTGAACCATCCGACATTTCTTCTGACATAGGATCCGATGATTAACGTTCATCCGCAGTCTTAATCAGCACCTATAACTAGTGAGCACTGCCGAACAGTCGAGTAACTTTTTCAACTCATTGACCGTCTCGCATAACAAATTTCATAAATTGCTCATTGTTCTACGTGTCCGTAGAATCATTTCCTGTGCCGTTCTGTTTAAGCGTTCAATCTTCTATAATATTATAATGTTGCATGTTATCACCAGTACACTACTAAGTAGCGCAATTTTTCTCATAAAGATCCCGGTGTTTATCTAAACAAAGTTGAACGTATCTTTCAAGAAGAGCCCAAATCCACAGTTCCGGTAGCCACAGCAAAAATGTAGCGTTCACGAGAAACCGTGCAGAAGATAAGAGGACAACCGACCGTAATTGTTTTTTAATCACATTAACCTGACAATTCAGCAGTTAATTTTTATTGTTGACCATATGTTAATTAAAGTTAAGGCCTATGCCAAATAAGTATGCAATTGTACAAAATTTTCAATGGGTTCGTAAAATCGCCTTGTCTAAGGATAAAATTTTCATACTAGTGTCTACATTTTGCTTTCTGAAGAAAGGCAATTCACCACGGGCAGAATAACAGCTCCATACACTGAATTCGTTTTTAGTAAACATTATCCCCGTAAGACGTGAAAGCCTGTCGAGATAGAAGTTACAGTAGAAGTTTGTTCAATCATACAGAGACTGCTCTAAATGCAGGAGAGCTTTCTTGAGGGACAAATGCACCGTATTTCATGTTACCTTTTAATGCGTCATCAACTTTGCGCTTTTGAAGTTCCGACGTGACGGTTGCATCATCTGAATTCACATACATTTTTTTGAATTAAAGCACTCCGTGATTCTTCAGTAAACTCGTGAAAATCTGTCTTACACTGAGTACCTCATAGGACCGATCTCGTAAATACTTATCTGAGTTGTCGGCTTTTTTATCGCAATAATTTAAATATACGTCTTAATCATACGTCCCAACGTCAAGTTACCCTAATTTCTGTTTTTCATCCCATTGTTTACTCCAGTGCATTGTCTATCCAAAACCCCGTTCACACAACGACGGTCGGTTTACAGCAAGGTTTCTATGTTTGGCCTGGCTGATCGCTATCCTCTTAGCTAGCCCGCTGACATATTTTTCCAATTTGGTTGAACTCGATGTGACTCGGTGCACAGAACAGACCAACAACGTCGTTATCCAGAAATGGAAAATGGTGTACTCCATTGCAGCTCTCATAATCCAGTATGTTCTTCCGTTGTTCATTGTGAGCGTCGTAAATTCAAGAATATGCCTAAAAATACGACAACGATGGCTGAGGGACAAGAAAAAACCATGGATATATATTTCACACTTGGAGCGCAAAAACCCAGATATAGTATGCATCCAGGCGGATGAAAATGCTTACGGCTCATTTATGTTACAAGTAGACGTCGCGAAGGAAGCTACTCCTATGCAACCGACAGATAAAGGTAGCACGCTTAACATAACACAGACCAACATTAAACTCTCAACGTCGGCGTTAACTGATGTAGTATCTCAAAGAAAATTGTCTACTTGTAAGCGTCATGGTCCGGTGTTCCTTCTACTGGGAATTTCCGTTATCTTCGGTCTGAGTTGGCTTCCATTGAACATTGTCAACGTTTGGATGGATGCACAAGACTTGGCTATAACTCAGAAGATCATGCAGCAAACTCGACGAACTGACCCCAGAAATAACAGTTCTACTCAGATTGAGACTGAAGTATGGACAAACAATTCATTTTTTCCCGGTAAAAGCTTCTTTTTTCTCGACACGCTTAATAGGGGCACGAGCGGAAGATGGATTGTCGTTATTCAGACTGTTAGCCTCTCGATGGTTCTTTGTTCAGCATGCGCAAATCCTATCCTATACGGTTGGTTAAACACTAATTTCCGGAAAGAGTTTTGCCGTGTACTTCGCCTGAGAACTTCTAATCAAACAGAGTCCACTATAAAACACCCAATATGCGCCCCAGATATCAGCACAAGGGTCGCTGATAAACTAAAAGAAGACTGCGGCGTGCTTCATCCACCCACACCATTTCATTCGGTTCAACAACTTTCAAGTGCAAATCAGTCGAAATTTGGTTTGTATGAATTAACTGGGGAGCCGGTAAATGCTGTGAATTCCACGCACCTTACATTGCACTGTGAAACGGAACTGGACAACATGCATAATTCGACAAATGAAAAGGAGCGATTTATCAAAAAAACCGTAAACGAACTCAATAACACCAGTACTGCAGGCCGAGAGGATTTGGCACCCACAGTTGTGTATCGTGGTAACTTGGAAACGTGTGATCTGAACTGTTCAGTTTCAAATGAGTCCGGCTTAAACTTTGATGAGACCGATGTGATCACCCAAACCGAATTCTTAACTGAGAAAAAATCCACAAACTGGAGCTTTCAAGGCACTTCTGTATGACGAATGAATGGAAATGAATGTAGATAAACTTTCTTTTACAGATTTAATATTACGGTACGCATATATAAGTGATGTGAGGACTTCTCGACTTACCTCATTTTCATGAGATCATCTATGTAGTATCCAAATATTTCGCTATAAAAATGCCCTGCCGTAAACTATTCATGTGAATAACCCAATGTCTACTTTATGTTAACAGAAAATTCCCATAAACATTATGCGTTCTGATCGGTATGCCACCCTAGCTTGGACTGCGTTCTTGCTTCAGTATGGTCAAGTACACTTTCACTGAGTAATGACAAACCTAAAGTGAATGCACCTATGAGAAACTGCATTTAGCTTCCTGTGTTCCAGCCCTTGTACCATTCGCTTCAGTGAATTCTGCGCAGCTGAAAATGAGATGATACTATGAGACCTCACGTGGTTGAACGTTTGATGGATCGTTTCCATTCGATATATATGTTTAGAAGTCTTGCACCTTATCAAAGCCTTAAGGTTGTAGTACCAGAGTTTCTCTAGATAAGTGACGGGTAAAAATTCACCAAAGCCAACCGGGGCCTTGATAACTGACGGTTGCGTGGACAGCTATTCAGGTAGTGTATACGTGTTGCTTGTGATATCTTGCAGTTTCTTTGTTGTTTACCCGTAAGCGTAGTTATCCCGTCTCTTTCGACGGGTTAGCTGAGAGTCCATGTTTGAGCGTACATGCTCGTGAGTTTCAGTATGTCTGTTCACGTCGGACTATGGGTGAAAAATACGGGCCAGTGCGTCAAACCTAATTAATTATCTGTGAGCGTCACAAGTCAAGTGAGGCATAGGCAAACGGCTGTCAGCCTGTAGGATGCCTACAAACTACCTCCTCACCTGCAGCTGAAGGGTTGCATATGGTTCCCTACAAGCACGGTTCAAATGATCAATTAGAGTGACGTCTACAGTCTTTTTCACTGGCATGAGGCGAGCAACTAACAATTCTGTATGACGTTTCAGTGTCTAATGTACTAAAACGCTCAATTTTTTGCCCTCACTGACTTACTTCACACAACTGACAAAAGCGTATTAAATAGCAGAAACAGGTATATTCGTACTAGGAGGCGTTCCATCCTTACAGGGTTAGCTACAGCAAATTGAGCCACAACGTATCGAGTATTTCAGACTTTGGTGGTCTTTCAGAGTAAGTCAAAATTGCACTCAAAAGAGAGCATCATAAAAAAAGTGTCTCATGCTCAGGTTTGGTTGCCATGCCAACAGTAGAGTACTGACAACGTTGACAACCATGGGTTTTGCGCCGCTAACTACTACGATGCTGTGTTAGACAGTTCTGGGTCGACTGCACTGAAAGAAGGCTGAAGTTGTTATGGCTAGATCTGACTTAAAATAGGCGCGATCAAAATGGGCTCGCATATTGGATAACAAAAACGAGAAAACTAAAAGCCTGCCTCGGTTGGTCTCTATGGTTACTACGATGGAAATAACACGGAGACACCATTGGGACAGTAGTAAATAACCTGGTCATTAATCAGCCGAACAACTTACTTAGCTGCCAAAAGTTCTACTGAATACTGAGTACGCTGTCGAATAACGTGTAACTTCGTTTGCAGATTCAGTAGCACGACTCATACATAAGGAAAATAACAATCAGGTCAAAGTGCCGCGAAGGACGTAGACTCCAAACGGGTGTTGTAAATTTGTTTATGCGCCACGTGGGGTAATTTAGCAGAGATTGTCGTCGTGCAGCATGTTGTTTGCACTCGTGGTTCTTCAATTTTGTGTGCCTTGTAATGGATGTCGTGCAGCAAACAATTTCCACGCCAAACATACGAGCAAAGATAGAGATGCTTGGGGTTTCATTGAGGATTTGAGGACGTGGCGCAGGTGGGCGGAGTCGAGGCCGACCCCTGAAGGGGGATGTTGCAAATACAGTGCTTGAAACAACTCGACAAGACATCGCAGAAATGGAGTTGACCACTAAGAAGGAAGTCTTAGTGGCTGCGTCCGACAGCTCGGCCAATCACCGAAAGGCGACACGGTGATTCAGGACGTTCCGAGTGTGACAGGGATTAGTTCTCAATCTGTTCACCACCACTCCGCAAGAAGTGCTCGGTCAGCTGGATCAAGTGATCTGACGGCAGCTGTTGGTGAAGCATTTTATCGGATATACCTGGATGTATGTTTACGAATAGGTCTGAGATGCGTACGATACCCGGCATAGTGAATTCGATGTGTTTACCAGCGTGACGCGAGAGCTGCCAGCCAGTTTCCTGACCTCGATAATTGTTCAAAAAAATTATAGACACAATTAAAAAGGTGCATAAAGTGATGGAATAGTAAACGCTGGATGTAGTTGCACTGAAAACAACGCCATGGGAAAACAATAAACAGTGAAGCTGCTTCATTCGTGATAAAACTATGGCACTGATAAGGTAAGTGCCTAATCGAACTGTTTAGTGGGTATCGAAATAAAAATTTCTGCAGTTATTCTTTTTGTTGAGCGGATAACCCAGTAGTAAGGGCTGTCGATTTGTTGGCTGTTCTAAAGAAACTCGGAAAGTAAAACCAACACCTTCAATAACTGAGGCGGTTGAAGCGGATAAACTAGTAGCTGATTTTGTAAAAGAATACAAGGTACATACTGGCAGTCATAGCGTGGACTGCCGTTCTACTCTGTCTCTAGAAAGTGGACACATTATCCCTGGAGACGACTTCGCCGTTGCATTGAACCAATTTTCCGTCAGGTACACTTGTTTGACACTTAGTTGACGGTAGTATGATAGCTAATCAAATGCGCAAGTCTCTTTCTCCCATTGTCACAGCACCCACAGATAGGAACTACGACGAATTGTGCATGTATGATGATAGTCCGTGAACATGCTGAGATTGGATTGCACAGTAAATACCATCAACCAAAAGATTATCGCCCTATATACCTTACAGCTTACAAACTCACCTTTGTTAGGGAGTGAGAAAGGAAAAGTAAGACATGTTAATTGAGACAGGATCGAAGGAGCCAGCAGTCGATTCAACGCGTCTCCACAAACGATGAAGGAATCCAACACCAGGTAAAATTCTGCATGCAGTTTAGGGAGACTGGTCGGAGTAATGCAAATATAATTGTGCTTATATGGTTTTTGATGGTATTTTCGGCAGGTTTCTACAGCGTTAGCTGTTTACCCTGTTGTGTTCACGGTCCGAACTTTAGAAATTGATAAGTAATCCCGGGAAATCGTTAGAAATCTGTGCTCACGGTGAGCGATATGCAATACAAACTCAAGTGTAGACCGCTTCGCCTATCCGGAGCACCGTTTAGATTTCAGTTGTGAGAACGGCTGAATAATTTTGCGGTATATGGAGGTGGTTTTGTAGAGTGAAAAGATAAGGAATCGTAACATATTGGGCAACTGAGTGCTCTCTGGAAACAGGTTCAGATCTTTGTCTCTCTCTCCAGATCAGTGACAATAAGTCACAACCGAAACGGCTACCGGTTGTCCTACTCCGCCATAAGGTTCATCATTGTGAAATCAAGTCATTGCCACAGAAAACTCATAACAATAATGTAGGTCTGGGCTCCAAGTTTCAAGTGCATATCAGACTGTTCACCAACCAAGCGGGGAACTACGGTCAGCCTGTCAAAAATGTTATTCTTCTACTACATTATCACTAAACGAAAGCCACCCGGAGGAAGTACAGTTTTAGTAACCAGACGAGTGCCAATCTACGTTCATACAAATGCAACAAAACACAAACAAGCAGTGGCCTACGTTCGAATCTCCCAATGTGACAGAAACGTTCAACGCAGCGGTAGTTGTCAGTGATCGTAGCTTTGGGCAACACTCAATCGGAAATTAGGGGTAATCGAATAGGCAAGCATAGTTTTGAAGCCAGCAGACAAGAATCATTTAATCATTGACAAGGAATTTTTGGTGACGGTGTGAGTATTATAAAAACAAAGGTCATAACTGTTAGGTTAATTATTTCACGTGTCGATGGACTACAGTCCATTAAGATGAATTAAAACTGCGAAGAACCTGAAGAGTAAATTAGCACAAGGGGTATTTTGTCTAGAGGAATAAGATTTGTGACCAGTAGTGTGTAAGGATCTAGCGGTTGCATTGCTGACTTCCTTTCTTCACCAGAGATAGACGAAAATCTTCTTCAAGTGATCTCTGGAGTTATGTCATTAGTGTTGGAACAGGACGCATAATACAGCCTCAAGGCATGGCAGTCCGGAAGGTGATTTACACTTTGCCGATAGATATGTGGGTGCTAACAATCACCCTTTTAAAAAAACTGACATTATTCGCTTTCGGAAGAATGAGTTGAGCTGATCAATGCGACAGTATTGGCTTGGCTGCTCTAATGTGCTGGCCACTGAAAGACAAATGCTGAGGAAATTTGCAGCAAACCACTACGAAACGGCACACGCCGGACGCACCAGAAAGTAAGATTTGTTGAATGGAACATTGCACGCTGCGAATATGAGGGACGATATGATATTACACGTACTTTCTTGTTAACAGTGATAGCTACCGGAAAGCGACAGAGTGAGAGGTCAGTAGCCCTTAAAACCAATACTTATTTCTGAATCAGGTGTACTTTGGTAGGCGGATATTGCAAACCTAGTTCCATTAAATGCTCACGACAACCAGTACAATTTGGTGAAACATTTTACCAGCTGGATCGAAGCAGTCGACGTTCACTGCCAGAAAGCGACTACTGTGGTAGGCATGACGATGTATCACATTGTGATGTATCACGGAGTATCAGAGATTAACATGAACAATCGAAGATCATTTTCTGAAGATGAAGAATTTCAAACACGTATTTGGCAAGTCAGAATCAGATGTATAAGAACAACACATCATCAGCGGTTAAGTTGGCTCCCTGTGCGGAAGATTCAAGTAATAAAAGAATGGCTTCAAAGTCGTCGAGATGATCAGGTGTCCGCCATGCTACTGACCTTATTGCTCCACCGTGCGTCTATTCAGGTAAGCAGCCATAAGTCTTAAGTTGATGTAAGACAGAAACCTTCGACTATCAGCAAATCAAAAGTCAGTTGCCGAGGGAAGCAATGCCCGTGTAATTGGAGAATCGACAGTTGAAAACATGTATGTTTACTGCACGGAAAGATTTCACCAGAAGACTGTAGTTGTTTTAGCACCACCGATGCGGAAACCTCAGTCGTTCAAAGTGGGTTTCACATCCGTAGTTCAGTTTTTTCACATGCCTTGTAATGAATATCTTGCAGTAAACAAATTTTCAATCCTTGCGTCTTCCAAGTTCGAAACGGCGTTGAGGTATTTCATACCATTAGGGAGAACAGGCTTATGACACTGTCAGCCAAGCAATGATCGAACAACAAGCAATGAAGAGTAGAACCTTGGAGCTGGACCACAAATCAGAGGGATAGATGATAAATGACAGAAACGTGTGTTTATGTTCCACCTCACAACAAATATGAAACAAAACAAGCAATCCGTCTCTACATACCTCAGCAAACTACCGTTAGTTGCTTGTAATAAAATGACTACTATCTAAAATTTTCCAGTTGCGTTGTTGTAATTTGGTTGATTTTGGTGTCAGAAACAAATGAACCATCAGGTTGAGAAGTTTGCCAATTAATCTACAGTCTTCTGCTAAAAGCTCTTATCTTCAAATTTACAACAAATGTCACGTCAGGATTGAGGTTCAGTGAATACACCAAATTACTGTATATTTTCCATTGTCTGTGGGGACTGCAATCAACTCGTTTCAACCGATCAAATACGTGTGCAGTCTAAATTTTGCCTAATTTCAGACCACAGGTCAATTTCAGCAACACGTTGCCATTTGATTTTCATTGTTTCACACCAGCTAAATCTTTGCCTTTCCAGAATGTTTCTGAGAATTTAATCACGTTTCTGAGACAACTTGGAATATTAAGTTGGTTTGCGATTATCAGCCAGCTGCAACCTGAATATATTTTTCTGAACTGGTGGCAGCAATTAACTAATCACTATTTGACGCAGTGCGTTTTCTTCACTTTGGTTCAGTGTAGTTCGCTTTCACTTCTCTAACAATCTCAATTTTGATTCATTGCTATCTCACTGTCCTTTGTTCCTGTTGTCTGATTGTTCGACACTGCTTTGAATTAATTCGCAATGAACACGTTAACGTAACAGCGCACCTTGTCATCCTTGGATGGAATGCGCACCAAAACCTTCTGGATTTTCTTATTCGTTCCCACTGGCGTCTTGATTGAAATATAATACTTTAACCTGGATGCGTATTACAAAATGAACTAAGGACAAAATGTTTTCATATTCATCTGCTTGAAACTTGCCTACTAGAGTCCACTTAGTATTATTGCGAGAAGATGCTGGACACAAAGTTAAAAACTAGTACTGTGTTACCGGTTATCGAGTGGATTTGGCTTGAACCTTCATCTATCGAGTCCTCAATCATAAGGTAGTGAAGGACTGTAAGCTGCAGTAAACCAGTAATGTCCTAATGGTGTTCAAAGCAAACACATTGAACGAAATTGTTGGCGCAATACGATTCAACACTAATTGTCGTGGAACGGTGTAACAATATTTGGCTGGTATCACGTCAAGCTGATCCGATCTAATTAATGACCCAATAATGGCGGTTTGAACCCGACTAAGTCAGCCGATCACACTCCAGATTATGCTCTGATGTCTGTTTCAGGTGAATTGTTAGCATGATAAGGCGATGAGGGGAGAGTGTTCACAAAGGTTTGGTTTGACAATACTTCTGTACCGTTAGATGCATGGAGTGGAAACTGGACTCAACTTCATTTCTTAAATTCGTTTCATTTCTGTTTTTTTTAATTTCACTTCTATAAAAATAGCGGCTAATAAAAAACCACCCGATATATGATAGATGTGTTGCTTGGACGATTATACTTCTACTGAGGTAAATTCACTGTGAAAATACCCCTTACAAAATATGACAGTCTCTTGCGGTACTTTTCAAATGTGTTTGGTAACTGTGCATTCGAATTCATTTAGTTGGGTTACCGAACAGTACAAAAACTGGGTATCGAATCACCACTTGATTAATTTAGTTTCACATCAGAGATCTGCTGGCTGATTAGGTTCTCTACTCATTGGACACTTCATCCAACTCTTGCTTCTTCAACTGAAAGCTGCTCACCAAAAAGGCTCCAGTATTTGGCGATATATGAAGATTATTGTTTCTAAAAGGTTACAAAACGCGAAATTCACGAAAAGCAGGTGGTGTTAACCAGCAATATTTACTACACTATGAACGCATTCTTGTGTGCACAGTGAGTGCCAGAGGTATATAGAGAACAACACAGATAGACTGGGTTGACCGATTACCATACACGAAAAAATGAGCACTGGTTAAACAGATTGAGGGATATTAGCGGTTCGGATGTTGTGGGTTCAGCTAATCTTCTACTCAACATGGCATCCAAGAATGCAATGCAGGTTGCTTGTAAGCACATTAAAATAAACAAATGTGCATAATTGATAGAGTCTCGGAAATCCTTGAGATACGTTCCTTTGTTTCTCTTAGTAGCGCACTTCACGATAGATCAGTCCGTGAGAAGTTTCAGACATCTAGTGAGAGATGGTGGATCATAGGAATGTCACCTGAGCTAGCAACTCTAAGTCAGCAACCTTCAGCTATGCACATGAGCAAATTGTAAAGTTTCGACAGATTCGTGTGTCCCACAGACAATTAGATCTCAATAACATGAAAACGTGTATTCTATTTGGGGTGTAAAGATATCCTCCACAATAAATAGTCCAACACATATAGGGGCACACTTATACAAGTTATGAAGGGAAGTGAGCATCGTGCTACTTTATGAGAATGATGGCATTTGGCAGTTGAATTTTGTTGGCTTGAAATAATATTAAGAATAACCAGGTGGTTTGAATTAGAGAAGAAATTTTTAAGTGGATCTGACATTGCGTCTTCTGTACAGGTGTGAGTGGGACTGTTGTGCAAATGGTACTAACATTGATTTGCATGGAATGAAGCCGAAAAATCAACAGACAACTAGCTTACACACGCATTTTGCAAGTTAGTCTTTAAGTCATCATTCTTTCTCTGAATTTTTAATGCAAATGATAAAAGCATTTTGCTGATTTTTCCTCAGATAGCTATATTCTGTTGTATGCATGCAACTAGTTTATGAAGGAAACGCGTGTGTGGTTTATTTTAGATTCAGCGCTGACTATTTCCAGAATATTCTTTAGAAATCCTCACAGTTTCCCTTCCAGTTCGGTGTCTTCTTCTTCACGACTGTTATACACACAGCGCATTTGTCCGAATGGAAACGTTGTTATTTTCACCTCACCGGGGTCCACCATGACAGATGTTCCGAGTACCCGAAACTTTGTCGGAATTAGAGAAAAAGTTAAGACGTCGGCACTTCACTTCTAAGTTCATTTGGCAAGCGATTTAATTTCTGAATTAGCACAAACTTGCTTAGTTAGAATCGTGAGCCAGTGGCATGAAGAATTCAGCGAAACAATTCTTCACTACTCGCGGCTGAGAATAACGATCGTATTTCTATCCAGCATTACACGACAATTTTTGCATGTTGACTTCAGTTGCTTCAAACAGGAAATACCGCATTATGACGTGTACTGGGTCATCCTACAGCAAGCCATTTTCAAGGGAGGAGCAATAAAGTCAAACAGTTTGTGGACAGTCTAGCACATATTGGACGGTGACATTACTCCAAAGCGAAACGTGCGATCGATCACGCAAAAATTCGAATCCTTAGTGAAATTTTTCGCAGCAAAGTATCACTTTTGTGGCCCAATACATCGCATGCCTTCTTTAGGAAACCACCTGGTCAGCGTTTTGGTGGAACTGCATATTATGCAACCCTTTCTTTACTCCCAAAACTACTAGCGCCTACATTGAGGAGAAGGCTATATATCCAGTTCATTTTACTGTACTTAGACATTCAGTTACAGATTATTGCCAACGTTCTCAACAGCAATTCGTGACCTTGGATAAATCTTTATACTATGTTTGATGTTGCGACTGATAGGTAGTGACTGTCAATAAATACTCACCAGTTTTGGCAACAGCACCTCAACAACAAGAAGGTTTTTTCTCCTGGGTGAGTGTGGCATTAGTTCATGACAATTAAATCGCATTAAAAAGGATTTTGCAAACATACCTGGCTTATCGATTGAGAAGGAACCTGAGGTACTTAACACTTGCGAAAGTTATTACATGAACGAGCAACAAGACATGGTGCAAACAATACCGATTGCCCTATTAGCACTAACGATACGTGCGATAATCAAGACTTACGCAGGCACGAATGTTTTGCCGATTTAATCATGCAAATGCAAATTAACGAAGGCGTGGTCAAGTACATAATTAACAATATTAATCACGAGGACTAGTCATTTTCTAGTCCAAACTTGACTGGCTCACGGAGCAAGCTTTATGTTCGAAAGCCTTATATGGAAGGAAAACTAGGGGAAGTTTAGCCAATAGTTATGTACCATCACGTCCTTTCGATCATAGCTCGATCGGTGGTTTGAACGTCAGAGATGTGCTGCATTTGATTAATAATTCGCGGTAACTCAGAGAGCTCAAGTTCTTTAATAAATACGATCCCGGGGTTCCGTTGATGGTGAGAGATTTACGGACTTTCTATTTTCTCTAGGTGTACGGGATGAAACTTAACTCAAATTTTTTCCGTTATTCTGTATTGAGCAATTTTACTGAACCAAATTTAGTCATAACCTTGTCTTTCCCAAGAAAAAAATTCCTAATAAGACAATTCAGTGCCTTTTATTTTTACAGTTGCTGTTGATTTGTCAAAGGAAAATTAGTTAGTAACTCACCACACTTTCCTGATTGTGCTGTTCTTTCAACAAGCGCACGCGACTAAGCCACTCTGGAACCAGACTTTCTCATCAGGAGTTATTGTTCTATCATTATAGTGAAAAGCTGATGTTGCCAGTTTAATATTATCATTGAATTGAACAGACTGGTGTGGTTTTTGAAAGATGACTCCAGCTGCTCACTTCTGAGCAAATCCTACAGCTGGCCAAAAATAATGATGTTGAGTAGTTTGAAACGCGCGTGAGTTTCGTTGCGAAATATGGATGAGTGTTTTTGAATAAACCGTTACGGTGTCTGTTTCTTCAGTTGAGATAACCATACCCGTTTAGGTGGAAGAGTCGTTCGTATATTCTGATCACATCTTCTTGCAAAGTAAATTTTCACACAGCGGGAATCGTGTACTGAGCAGATGCGTTCCAAAATAAACATGTTGCTAATTGATTACCTACCTAGCTAGGGTGTCGGAATAAGTTCCTTTCAACCAATCGAGAAGGGATTGTGGAGCATACTAGCCAGCATAGTAACAAACTGGATGTACGTCTCTGGCTGATCAGGAAGTTCAAGTGTAATTTTCTATTCATATCGGCTTTGCCCAGTCAAGGTAATATGATTTATCAATTGAGTTTTTTGACGTGTAATGGCATGTTCCTTCCATTAGCAAATAATACTAGTAATTAGGCAACCCACCTATTTTCCCACCAACCAACAGGTAACGTCTTAATAATCCAATGCGGAATCGTTTGAAGCATCACAGGTTAGACGTTGATGGTTTCTACGACACATTTAAAGTGAAATAGTGCTAATTACCGTCTACATTTAAGAGTGTAGACAATGCTTTATAACCCAGCTTTGAAAGCAGCATGGATTACTGCTTATCTGTAACTAGAACGCCGTACTGACCTAATAATTTTTCAAGTTTTGGTAAAAATATCCACCCGAGTGTTAAAACCTCATCACTTAGTAAAGGGATTCAGTCGAAAACGCTAAGAGTTATCCTGCTTGATGTTACAGCACGATATGCAAAAATTGCGATATGATGTTCTCCTGCTTTGGCTTGACGGCGATATTTTCAATCAATAATCACTACAGATCGACCACCTGTTCGTGATGGAAAATGAAAGAGTTTAGACAAATTTTACGCTAGTTTTTAAGTAACGCACGCAATCATTTTTGTCGGGAATTTAAACCAAATTCACAATTGCTTGCGGCTGTCGTTGATTCAAAATGTTGTTTGGTAGGTGGAAATCAATGTGTTGAGTGTCTGGCTCATGGTTTTCTGATTACGTGCCTTCACTGATTGCCGTCTGAGGTCGTTCAACTAATATCCGACTGGGAAATTTTAATCACATTTAACCTCAACTGACTTCTCACCAGGTGTGTGCAACAGGTTTCCGCAGAAAATCCTGCCAATAATAATTTGCATTCAGTAGTGATTGAGCGGGTTCAGCGTTTGCGGTAACAACCATTCTGATTATAATTAGTGTGCGTACAAGACACTAGCTTCCACAGTACCGACACTGAAGCCAGAAGATGAAAGTCGTTGGATGTGAGTCGGTGAAACATTTCGCACATGTGCTCAAACAACAGGATCTTGCAGCAACAGGTAGCACATCAATAGAAGATAAACAGGATGTAGAGATAACCAAGTGCAAAGAAAGAAGTCGCTGAATATTCAAATCACGTCATTTTTATATGTTTGCAAGTGGTTTTTACCATATTCAACAGATCAGGCAGTCTTCTTGTCCATAACGAACGTTTATGGGCAGAGATGACTGGATGCAGTTAAACGCTATAGCTTAATTGGATTACAGGATGCATCCCTACTTATCTGTGGATAACAAACCGTGAACAATATTAACAGCCATTTTACAAGCGCCTGTAATTTGTTGCTTATTATTAGAGAAGATCTGTCTGACCGGCTAGCGAACAAATCTTCACCAGCAGTGTTCCACGTAATCTGATTTACGATGTGCTTCCTGTTATCACTGATCTCCTAGCTTACTCTGAAATCGCGTTCCGCGCTACAGTTCAAAAGTGTCGTGTACATGATACAACTTTTCCTAGTGAAGATCCCCATCAGAATTTCTTTTGAATGGCTCATAAAAACAGCTGACGGAAAAAATTGCGAAGGTGGGTCCTGCGCTTACTTGTTGTAACACCTGAGTAAGACTATCCCGATTCTGCACACTATTCAGCTGATAGTTCATTGCGGAAAACGGCAGAACGAGAAATCCCCTTGTGGTTTCTTTGTTTTTATCAAACGCATTATTTTGCAAATGTCGGGCGAATGATCACAATGCTTTTTATTCACTGCCGTATACATTATCGTGGTGTCCATGCTATTGTAAATGTCACGACGAGATGGACAGTCATGTAGTTTCAGAAAATTAAACAGATGAGCATATTCGTCTACTGGTACTGACTATCAAAATATTATTTATTCCGTGTGTAGCAGTTGTGATCAGTTTGTATAAAACCCACATGTGTTTATCAAGGTCTCCTTATGAAAAGTGCGTGCGTTTGAGTAAAGTTAATCTTAAATCTCGTGGTGAGAGTACAACTAAACGAGCAAACAGGAAACAACCTTGCGGGAGCTTCCATATTCAAATGACCTCCAAGCCAAAAATTGCAAAATTCGAAAATAATGTTAGTTATTCCCACTACTATATTTCATCAGCAGCACCATTCGGCCAGGAGGTTTGCACAGTGTTTAAATTGTCTGGATCAATAGGACTGCTGTAATCGTGTGCCAGTCATGTCAAGGTTTTACCGAACTATGCTCTTGATTGCTCAGCGCCATGTTATTAACCAGAGATGTTGCTTACTTAATTGTACTGCAAAATCAAAGTTAACAGATGGGGGTGAATAAACTTCAAACCGTTGTACGTTTGTGTCCATATTTTTGCGTTCCACGATTACCTTCGAGAGTGTCTCCTTTGTTGAACTTACGAAAAATCACGATGACCAAATACTCACCTATGGTTCCATCTAATTACAGTTCCGTTACATGCGCCAATAAAAGTCTGAACTGATGATTGGACGTTTGTCTTGGTTACACGTTACAGTATGTCATATGGATTGCGAGACCATTAGAACAAGTAAAGTGTCACTTTACTATTTTCGTTTGATGAATTTTATCAAGAAGTTGCTCATAAGTGAACTAGTGCAAGATCTTTGATATTTGACTTTGCTAAGTTTAGGCTGGCCAGCTTCTTTATCTCAAGGCAAATGTTGCAAAGCAAAGTGTTCCATTGAGAAAGTGAAGTCGCTCAATACGTTCAATAAAGCTATCCGCCTAATCGAAGATTTACGCTAAAATCTGAATTTCTTCCGATTTTTATAAGTTTGCAGATTTTTTACCAACGCTGCCAATGTTAACGTCACGGTACTAGTCTTTGTGACTTCTGAGTGTAATTTGTGACCAAGAAGTTAACAGGAGAAAACAGCGTGCAGCTCTCAACACGTGAATTTACACCGCTGTTAGTGTTTGATTGTATGGAATAGTGTATTCAATTTCACTGGCGTGAATTCTTCACCTGCGATCTGTTCCAACACTGAAAAGCTACGCGGTCTCAGTGATGATATTCGAACGGATTTTTCATCGTAATTTTCTTGAGATAACTAAGCATGGACACAGTAAGTGGTTATAACTGATGGCTGTCACCTGACTGATGAAGGACTTAATGATCCTCAAGTTTTTCGAGTTATAAGCGCGTAGTCGTACAGTAAGGCTTTTGGATAAAGTATACACCTACATCCAATTATTTCCAATCGCATGCAGGTTAACTTTCACTTTTTATAAGGTTATATTACAAATAACCTGTGTTCATGTTGCGTGAGTACAGGACATGTTACATCATGTATCATAGGATGTGCAGTTAGTGAAACATTTTTTACAAAGTAATATAGCATTTTTTGTGAGACTATACACATGGTTTAAACAAATAATTGTACTCACGTGAGTCACCACTAAAACCCTCACGAAATAAAAAGTACAGGAACGTCTGTGTGTATTCACCGGAAATTATTTGCGCCAATCCCTTTTTTATTTGGTGGAAGATTCACTTATGAGCAACGGTGATAATCGTTTCACATGTGTAGAAGTGTTCGGCAACAGTGGTACAAAGAATCATCTAGGGTGGCTTTGCAACACCCATTTGGTGAACATTTCGTAAATATCATGGGCCGGTAAAAACTGAGGCTTGTTGGCATAGTTTCAAACGAAACCTTCATGGATAAGCAAAATAAGACAGAAATGCAGAAACTTGTGAAAGAGTGGCAGCACTAAATGAAAATATGTTGTTGTGTTTGCTACACATACTTAGAACCAATCACGGGGAAAACTCATCAACTTCAGGGTGAAGGAGCAGGTGACAGGCCGCATACTTCATTGGTGCAAATCAAGACTGAGGGATAATTAAAAGATACCAAAGCCCCTATTCTGACAGGTTCAAGATCTGTGCGAGATAAATTTCTGAAATAAACTCGAACTGCTTATCTTGTGCAGAATCACTAAACCTCAAAATATTTTGTTGTGTAAGAATATTATTGAAAACTGTGGAGCAAGCAAAAAATGAATTTTTTATGTTAGCAAATCAGTTGATAATTTTGTTGAAAACAAAATACGATCGACAACATTCGTGTCGAGTAAGTTTGCAGATTGCATGGAGGTTCGTGGATAGTGACAAGAAATACTTTCAAAATGTTGCAATGGTTCACTGACTGAATACTTTGCTATGTGAAGATAAAACCAAAATTGCTTGGTAGAGTCAGAAACAGACGTATATTGCCTCAGGATGCAAGCGGTACCATATAATTCTTTTTGCTGCATCTGGGTTATTTAGAAACCTGAAACATCAATTTCCTATTCCACGTTCAAACAGAGTAGAGGAAAGTCTGGCGACACGATTTATGGTCGATCAGACTTCGTTGCATCTTTGTTGATGTTCACTGCAGACCAGTTAAAAAGTATAGAATTACACACCACAGAACAATCACAGAAGATCAAAGTTCAAAACCAGTTTGCTGTCAAGGAAGTGTATCGGTGCGCTTAGACGCTTACGCAACGATGGAAACCTGATCGTTCTTCATTCTGTCAAGGGGTCTGGAACATAAGCGATGAGTCGTGCCTACTACATTGGAAAAATGCATTCCGTCCTTATTGATGGCCCAAAGAGACGTTAGTTTTACAACTGCCGTTCAAAGGAGACAGTGTGTTCCGAACAGTAGAACAACGCTTAAGTTTAGGTGCTGTCCGCACGTTCTTTACTACAGAGCCAGTGATCGCGTACAGAACGGTCCGAATTCATCTGCCCCGGTTAAGAAACCGACGTCTCAATTCAACAAACTAAACGTGATCTATGAATATGAATGTAGATGTGGAGCATTCTCTGTTGGCAGAATTGAGAGCCAGCTCGGAACTGGTTCCAACAAACGGTAATACAATCAAAAAACTTGGCAACAAATATCCAGAAAGAGCCAGCTTCCTCGAGTGTCAAGTATGACTTCATGACGCAACATGTAACTGACTCACCAAATTCATTTCATGTTCTGTTCTCGAGTCAGAACTAACGTTTGTTACGGTATGCCGTGGCTATTGCCTTCAGACACCGTCACCCGTTTTGTGTGTATGAGAAAAACTGTTTGATGCTACCTCGGTGGCAACCGACATGGTTTTGAACTTTGACCTTGCGTGGAATTCTATGGCTTGAAATTTTGTACATTTTTACTCGTCTTCAGTGAAAAGCAGCTGAGATGCAGCGAAATCTGCCCCAGCATAAATCACGTCATGTCAGTCTTTTGTCTGCTTTATTTATATTTAAAACTCCTTTAACTACTGTCAATCCGTTGATGTATTGCAGTAACAATGAATTCTCGATATGAAGTGAGGTGAGCTGAGATGTGCTCAATTCTTTACAGCAGCTTTAAGGTCTGCCAATGACTGCAACACAGCATTGAAAAAATGATTTAAACTCAGTAGTATGTTATCTGGTAACAAAACCTTAAAATGAACTTCCGCCGAGTTAGTCAGAAAACATTGAAAGTTGCAGAAAAGTGTCATAACGCGGTTACGACAGAACACTTTAACAATCCGTACCGGTTTTACCTTGATTTTCCTCAATTTTCCACGACCTACATTTCTATCTAACAATCTGACATACAATGTATAGTAATTTGATCATATTTTCGGACCTTACGTTGTCTACCTTGAAGGTTCACCGGTTGAAAATAGTCTGGCTATTCATGTGGTGAACGTAAAGCGTTTCACAATACTTCTCCCTAGATGAGGCACGCGTCGTAAGGGAGTACTTTATGGTGCGAAAAACACCACAAGTTTGATAGCTTATTTGCATGAAACTCTGTTGAGTTTTACGCCATAACGACGTATGCATGCGTCAATAACCATGTGGACCAGCTACCTTGTGGAAAAAGGTCTAGTTTTTTTATGCAGATAGGCATGGTCCCCTGGACCACTAACGATATAGCACCAATTTCACTCACCCAACTATGGTTTCTGACGAGAGAATATCAAGTACTCATCGAGCGGCTTCATGCTGTTCAGCTGTAACGCTGTTGTGGAACAGGTTCTTAAGGACGCTGCACTAAAGTTATCGTCTGTCAGCAAGTGGGGTGTAAGCACTTTATTCTAAGTGAGATTTTTTAGACAATGTTTGAGTGGTCAGTGCCCTAAAGGGATCGGTTTTCCCATTAGCTGGTGAATTTTTTTAAATTCCTGTTCCAAAGCATCATCTGCACAATTTCTTCATGTTTTACCTTTGAAAATTTTAACCATATCACCATTCTGTTCGAAAGGTTCAAAGACGTTGAACTGGGTGTATCAGGGTGATGATGTTGGACAAAGTTGTTGCCAGTTTTGCATTACACTTCGTATAATACTTAAATGGACACAAAAAGTGGTGCCCACTAATACGTGTTTCCTCATCCGCAGTAACAAAATAATACTTGTGTCCAGCCAAAGATTTAAAAGACTGTTGCTTTTAATCTATGATGGTATATACAAAGCCAATAATTTCTGCGTTATCGACTGGGCCGTAATCCGCTTCTGTGGGCAGTAGCCAATAATAGAATTTAGGGAGAATTTATAGTTACTCGCTTAGACGTCTGACATAAGAAGCATTTGAACATTTGTGAAAATTTTAAGTTCATAGTCAATGCCGTTTTTAGAAGTCTTTTGCAAATAAAACTTATTACTTATATACACCAAACTACTACTTTGAGTAAATAAAGCCAGATCAAGCGAATAAATTCACCAACAGGTGACGCTAGCATTCCTCAGAAAAGCACCGAACTGGAAATTTTCATAAAAGCGTTGAATATAATTCCTCCGAAGTAATAAGTAGCATTTTCTATGACAGTTATACAAGTGAACGATATGAACAACTTTGGATAATGTGTATTGAAGGATACCACATCCACTATATTTTAGTCAGTCAACATTCTTTCATTCTACATGTAAGGTATTCGTCCAGGTATATTACATACCGCAGGACACCCGAACCGATTCTATGAAATACTGGCCAAAATTTGTGGAATGGTTTCCAAATCTCAGCCCGCACTGTTACAACACGAAAAGTACATATTACCAGGTTTTAAATGAACTAGGGTTTTTTGGTGAATTATGCGTGACCTAAAACTTAAATCTACTCAGCATTCTATATCGTCAATTTAAGCGCCTCACAATGATTACTACAAAGCGCTGGTGAGACTGAGCAACGCAAACGACAATGCGATCTCAAAATACTTCTTTATAGTTCTTTCGTTTTAATGTTTGTATTTCTGCAGCGTCTCATCAGTAGATGCCAATGAAACAATGCAAATCAGAGGAATCAGCCCCAATGTTATATATTTTGTAATACTGTGGTATCGAACAAATGTTGAGCAAGATTAGGTTAGCTGTCGTCATCGTGAAATGATGTGAACCCGTTTACCAAGCTTCTCCAGTGGCCCGAGCTACCCAGATTTTGCATTTGCCGATAGTACCGGTTTAACCATTTTTCCAGCAAATAGTCTAGTACCTTGAGCCACTGAGGTTGTAATTATGGGAAATAACATCATAAACGGACTGAAGTAATATTAGTCCACAATAGTGAAGTTCGGAGGTCAGCTGTACCGAGCTGACAAACATAATTTGGGCAACAGGATTCTGATTGATGAGGTTTTTGCACGTCAACCAGCCGCAAAGTGTTGTTGCTGTTTTAGTTTACTTAGGAAGCGCGAGAAGAAAAACTGCAGATCAGTGAATTCAGAAATTTTAACATACGGACGTCATTATGTTGTTGGAATTCAATGTCATTACCTCACCAGTAAACAACAATCACAGTAAGTGAAAACGCGATCCGTACACTTATGTTAAAGTGCAAATGCGAACAAGGGCAACGCAGGTTACGTGCGCGTTTTTACCCGTCGTGTGAACGCGGTAAATTTCCAAAATGTTCAACAGTTTATTATAATGATATTTCACCACTGTGGTTGTAGCCAGTATAAATTTGCCCTTCAGGGTGAATTATGAGACCAGGACAACGGAGTGTGAAAAACGACAAATTGCTCCACTCTTTTTCAGTGAGTGGACGTTCCACCAGTATATATTATCTCGTTACGTTACACCTAAATCGAAAAATGATGGTAAATACGGTGGTTATTTGTTTGGCCGGCGGTTATGAAGTGTGTTTGTTCGAGAGGTCTCTTGCCGAGCGCTCGAATTTTCTTGCACACTCACTATGCACGAGTCAACTGACGAAATACCCGGATATGTCTGGAAAAGTGAGTAAATTCGGAGTCTAATACAAGGGCAGTTTAAGGGTATCAGTTGCAAGTGTATCATGAAAGGAGACGGTTATAAACTGGATTCCTGAAACGGACAATTACATTACTCCAATATCCAGAAATTAAACGACGCTGAAACGAGCTTATTCTCTGGATCCGGTTAACCAACGGACATTCAAAAACACATGGAGAACAGCGAATGTTACTGATCTCTGAGGCTAACGACGATATAAAATCCAGTAGGCATGTAGGTTGACTTCAACTATCCAAGTGTTTATAAACAGCTTTTCATTGAGTGAGGTTAGGTGTCTAACTGAAACGAGTGCAGCTAGTCGGACATTTCGACAAACTCAACTCAAAACGCGGGGCTGAAATTGTCTATATTGTTTTCACACCAAGAGGAGGAAGAAAAGTGAACCACTGAAGACAGTCTAGAAGTCAATGGTCTGTTGTTATTTAAAGTTATATTTTCGATTCAAAATTTTTGCCCTTATTCCAGACACCGTTTGACTTCAAAAGTTTTAGAAAAGTCGACCGATAGCTTCGAAAAGGATATCAGTTTTTTCTGTATTTTGGAAGCGGTGTGAATGTCTGTTTAGTTGTTTATGATTTTTATTTTGTTATTCCGAGCACAACACCATATCTTTTGCGTTTTCTCCAACTAGTCTTTCAGTTCTGGTATATTTAGATTACCGCGACTAGCAAGTCCAGTCCACCGAAAAATTAGACTGAACAACAGAGTGGTTCATGTATAGACGATTACACTTTCGTTTGGTCTATGTAGAATGGGAAGCAATTAAAACGAGTGGCAGTTGAGCCTGCAATGTAAAGCAGCTTAAAATGAGCATTAAGCAATACCGAGCAAAAATTGTGACACTGATTGTAAGTTAAACCGATTAACTGTGATTCGTAAAGGATTTTGCAAAAATTGATGCGAGAGAGTTTAAGAGATTGGCCTAGAACAAGGTTGAATGAGTAGTAAAGCCAACTTTGTTGCATATGCGCCAGATGAGACTGACTTATTGGGGAAACAGCCACTAATCGTTTGAATCGACGTAGGTCGTCAGCTTCATGAACTACCCTCCGTAAAGAGCCGAATAGCGTTGACGAACATAACACTTATCACTTCTTTCTCACCGCATCAGCTAAAAAGTTTAGCACTGAGTATATCAGGTTAATTTGGTAACTGTCTCACTTGCATTTGCTGTCCGCTTTCGACTGCCACTAAATTAGGTGTGGTATCTACCGTTTCCATTGCATACCTAACTAGTAGCTGACTGCCGTGAGATTACACTGGCAATTTATGTCGGATATTCTTGCAACACCTCAAAGATTGTAACCGATTCACCTGATTTTAAGAAACAATTTTACTAATGGTGAGACATCGGCAACATACCATTAGAAAAACATCTGTTGGAAATGTGCACAGTTGACTGGTCCAACAGAAGTTTCAGTGAGTCTTTCTGTTGCCAATTCCATTCTTCAAGAAATTTGTGTTTCAGTAGTTTATCGAAGGCTGTCTATCGAGTGGTTTGTTCACGAACACTACGTCTACCGATACCGTTGTCCACAACCACCGTCATATGCAACGTTCCAATAACATTTCAAAATTTCTTACTCCATGACATTCAAATTGTATGTACAGAACACCGCGTAAAAATCACATTTTTCAAATAAGTAATACATGTCAATCTATTAATTCAGGTAATGCCTGAATAACATTGTTTCTAGTAGCAATTATGAAATGGTGGAAGTAGCCTACTAAATAACGCGGACGTTCGCCTTCCTGCACCCACGGTTGTTTGTACTGTTTACTACTAGCTGATTTTATTGAGCACGAGCTGTTTTAAACATGTCAACTAATGAGTTTATTGCTTCTCTCTCTCCAGAGATTCTCTTGTATTTACAAATACACAAACTTTCGGCTAGCGTTGAGTCTGCCCGTAACAACATACACGTTATTTGGTTGAATTTCTTATATACCAGAGGGGCACAGAACCGTCCAATTTTCGCTTTTACAGTGTCAAATGATCTTCTAATGACAGAGCTGAAGTTACCTCACAAGTAGACAGGTATGAGCTCACATACGTTTTCTTCATCTCCTACTGATGCATATGCAACAATGTTTGAAGATGATACTCTCTTATTGTCTACTGTGCGCACTTAGTGTGTGTTAAGTCGGACAACCTTGTGATTATGCTTGGAGTGGGAAAGGAAAGTTATCGAATCATGCCATTTTGATGGACAGTTACACGTCATGGTTATCATCAACAAATACGTGAAACTAGTTAGCGTACCCCAGGTAGAGTCATAAAAACCTGGAAAATTGACAGCTTAATCGCTAGTTACGAAGCACTAGTAGATCACAGGTCGGATCTGCACTACGAACCTCAAACCGTTAATCTTTATTGCAGAATATATTTATGTGTGTAAACCAGTTTAATTCGCAGTATCTTTACATCTCAAGACTACCTGCTATTGTACAGAGATGACTGTGGCACGGTGACCAACATAGTTTACTCGTTTGTTGAAGACTAGTTAGCTATGGCCAAAAGACGTTACGCTAGCTTTCCAGGTCACAAAAAATGGCAACAATTGAAGGACTGCCCTGTCGGAGCATTTTTCTCGCATGCTGTGCGGTGCCAGCGTTCAAAGTCTGCACGAAAGTTGCGTAAGGATTACGCATGGACTAAGACGTGTAACAGGAACTAACGGCGTGCCAGAAATCATTGTCACGAATCGAGGATTTTGTTTTAGTTCTGTAAAATTTAGAGCTTGTCCATACAAACCAAGAAACTGTTGAAGTTTCAACGTCCACAGCAAAACCGGCTGACAGAATAGTGCGAACGGTTGGTTGAACGAGTGTGGACCGTCGAAGAAAGCGTTTATGAATAAGGACTCACGAAAGTTATTTGGTCATCGTGCACCTTTCCCGATAAGCACAGGAAAGGAGCAATTCCAAGTTAGGTACGAATTCTGGTGGACCAGGAAATCGATCATTGGTCAAGCTCACAATCCATCTCAAGAGAATTAAGGGACGAAAACAATTGTTGGTAAACCTAAATTGGGTTATTACCAGGAGCCCCGTTTATACCAGAAGTAAGCCATAGGCGAACGAGTAACTGACAAACAAACAACAAAAAAGCAGACTGTTTGGAAGCGAAAGATTGTGAATAACTACTAATAACATCAATGAGAGCTTCCTGGTGTAAAACAACCCAGCAAAATTTGCTGCCCATATTTGCAAGGGACAGCAAAAATATAGTCATCAAAATCGATGTTTTGTTTTCGATTATCGAGTACATGATGAAATAAATGTCGTCTAACAGACGTAAGCTGAGATAGCAACTGTGTACACTTGCATGGTTTAATAAATGATGGTGTAAGTTGTACATCACATGTAAATGTTTGTAATAGACTAACCACGTTTGGAAGCAAATATACGCCGATAGTGTGAACGTAGAAAGAATGTTATCGTTAAGAGCATTTGAGTGAGCGAGTCTAAGTGAACTTCTATAAACAAAAGATGGCAGTTCTAAATGAAGTGCATTTTCGAAGGTTATACTGTGAATTTTGCATGTCGCTGAATGAGAAATACAATGAAACGTCACAACAAAATACTTTTTGCTAAAAAAACTGTTCATAACCTTACAAGTTTTCCACACAGTGATGATGCAATTTTATTCAAACACGCAGGCAAAACCTATTGTCCTATAGGTTGTTTAGACCTAACCAAGTGTTTGATTTTCACGAACATATATAGTAAGTATGAAGAGCAAAATATTTGATACCTTGTGTTCGTTCGAATTATTGATCTTTATTCAGTGAACTAGGGTTTGACAAGTTCCATCACAACCTGCCATAATGTTGCGGTTAAATTCGATGAAGAAGTAACAATGTGTGATAACCTAGTGTTCAACATCTGGACCATAATTAGTAGCACGGTTGAATAAGCCACATCACTGGTGAAGTTAAAATAGATCTTCCTATCATGAAATTAATGAAGTATTTTATAGTCTGTTATTGGGACATGGAAATAAAACGATTGACGAGCCGGTTTTCAGTTTTACAATCATCACGCTTTTCTAACTTGAACAATGTTCACTTCTGCTCACACGTTTTGCATCGGGGTAGAACTTTCCTTATCGGAAGGAAGCGCTGTCTGTGAGTTTCTCATTTACTAGAATTAACAAGCAGTAACCGTGTCTTTTATCCGGACAACCATACAAAATTATGAACAGTGACAAGCGACAGTGGGTAAGCGTTTGGATAGAATAATTCGGCCTCAACTAATGAGTGGTCACTGTCACTGTGGTCAACACTATTACAGTTCAAATCTTACTGGTGGGAAAGGTGTGCAACACCGACAAATTCTATCTTCGGAGAAACTTAAATCGGACGCCTATTTTTGAGTCGGTTGGATGAACAATCTACCTGAACGCAATGGCTACGACCATACGTAGGTGATGTTTAGTTCAACTCAACACAGCCTCCTAGTACTTGCATTTGATCATTAAGTTGTCACGGTCTGATTGTTCATCGACAAGATTATTCGGCCGAATCACTTTACGTTGAGCTACTTCATTACTTCAGAGACGAAAAAAGGAAAGTTCATGTTCATCGTGTAGACGATTTTACATGCTAGTTACTGTCCATTTGGAAACGACTCTCAATATCCGAGCCTCGTGAAGGTGAATAACGAGATCAATTATTTGCTATGACTAGTTAGTTATTCGGTAATGATTTTAATTGTGTGGTTTGGAAAGCAGGTTGAATATCAGATAAATAAATAATGTTGGTAGATATTGTACAGCAGACCCGGGTGTACAAAGTTAAGTGTAAAACAAGATAATTCTCAAAAAACAGGGAGTTAATTGAAGAATGTGGCTAAGAATGTGATGCACTTACACGGATATTTTGAAAAATTAGAGTTTTTACCAACTGTGGATAAAATGATAACATACCTTAAAATAATTCCACGAAAGCATGTAAAAGAGCTCGTAACATAAGTGGGAATTAGTGAAATCAATAAAGATGACCATTTGACATTGAGGCTAGTCGCAGTCCATCAAATGTTACAATACTAACATGAGTGACTATGGGGATAGCACACTTGGACCCGTTTTTCAAAAGTACTCATTCCTGCCTTTATATGGTCACTTCCTTGACTGAAAGTAAATACAAGGTTAAAGCCACCGTTCACCTCGAAAGTATGGTTGAAGAAAAAATTACCACAGAAAATTACCAGTGAGGGAAACATTCTGGAAAAATTAATAAATTGGAAAGAAGCATAACTGTTTTTGATTTAAGCACACCACCACCTCAGATAGTTTTCCTAAGCGTGAGTTCCCTGGCCAGAAGTTCGTCAAACATTCCAAACTTCACCACAGAGAAAGTTTCATTTTGCCACCATACTGTTACTCAATCATTTCTGGTCTCGGTAGAGTACCCGGTGAGTTAAACGATTAGCTGGCATACGGAGAACATCATCTAAGCATCGTAAGCTCTGCACCCCTATAGAACTATTACAAGGGTGAGTGTGTGACGTTTGCTGAAATACGAGCTGAAGAATCACCGTGTTGCTCACCGGCACGGCTTATTTAGTTTGGGCTTGAAGGCGGAGCACTTGCCAACTAAGCTCAACCGGTCTGGGACAACATCGTCACTTCAGGTAGGCGATGTCACTGATATACAACAAAACGGATAACATAAATATCACACAGCCTTCCTTTTTGACACACAAACGTTTTCTGCATACCACCAGTTGACAAACGCAGCAATTGCCTATGTGTTCATACGCATACCTAATCAGCAGATTGCATACGATAAAGATCACTGTGATAACGCCTCACCAAAAAATCAGTATCTTGCAACCCGAAGGCAGGACAAACATTTCTTACAAATCAATACTATCATTTACATTGTTCAACAGGATCTACATGCCTATAGCAAAAGGGCTGAGCGATATTTACTAATGACTTGCTGTGTGCAAGTTTTACTGAATTTCAGCGAACCCATCTGAACGTATCTGTCATCGAACCTCCATCAACGATGTGAATCGTGCTAATTTGATACACTGAAAGAGCAGTTTGATACTAACTGATCATGAAGTTATCTGAGGGATTGAATAAAGCGATTTCGTTTGGTCTCCATTCCGAAATGATCAGGCAGCCTAAACACTGTTCACATGAAACCGCAGTTGAGTGGTTCCGTATGATTATATCGGTCATGCTCACTGTCAGACCACTGGCGTTGTAGTTAACAGTCCAGTCCCAAAAGCGCTAAAATCAGAGTATAATGTCCTGTCCGGGTAAGCATTACGGATGATATGTAACAAGAGCAAAACTTCAGTCTGATGCTTCCTCTCGAAGTGAGCAATTCAAAAGCCTTATCTTAAAGCAATGTTTACAATCAGACGTGAGAGGTGATCAAGTTGAATATGTGTACTTCCGTGATATTATCGTGAACTCCTTCTGTAATAAGTGGACAAAAAACGTCACTAGATATTAGCATAGCCGTCTCAGAGAATCAGTTGATTATTTTCGGCAAGACATAGGTATTTTTGTTCACCCTATTCCAGTTCGAGCCACCAAAGTTTGCAGCAGTTAATGTCTTGTTTAGTGAACAAGATGTTGCCTGGTGAATACGCACATAACTCGTAACACCCAGTTCGAAAAATAAGGCTGTTATGTTGTACTAATGATGAGCAGGCAATGTCCAGTGGAACAGCCGGTCCAATCCCGAATATTGGCTCAACTAAGTTGGCGCAATATACTAACTTCGGAACAGGAAATATCAACCTAACAATGTCAGGATTGTCACTCATCTCTAAGAAGTGGATTAGCAAAAGTAACGTTATGCCCTCACCTGGCATATATGAACAATTTGGCTAGCACGAAAGTTGTAAGAAAAATGAACAGCACTTTTCTGTCTAACTAAATGAGTGTGATTTAGGACGCTCGCGATTCAACTGTCAGTTCTATTGAGATCGTTTAATTGCAGCTAGCTGGCAAAGCACAAACTCACCTAAACTTATGCCTGAACTTTCAAGTGTTTATGCAACAACCTGACTTGTCTTCGATACTGGTATCCTTATTAGCCGTGTTGTAAGTCAAATTTGGAATGTCAACACGTGGATATGTACCGACTTAGCGATGCATGCTCCAAAGTATACATTCATGAATGTCTTCTTGATGGACCCTTAAGAATGTAAATTTTGAATCAGACGAACCAAGCATGGAAACTTCCAGAAATTGCGCAGCCGGCCCCACAAAATTCTTGTCATCCAATACGTGTGAGGGACTTTTTCTTTCAAAATGTGATCACACACCACATACACGGTCTTCGATACCACTGCAAGCAGGAAAAAATTCAGCATCATGTATTTCAGTGGCTAGCGCACTACAAACCATGCTGTGAAGTCACCTCAAAAACTCAAAAATTTCTAGCTGATGCAGAGTTGTCTACATGTTGTACTACCATAGTCAACTCAGAAAACGATCGATAGGGAAGCCTATATCAGTCAGTGAATGTAAAATATGTCCACTGTTCTTAGTAAAGTGATATTGCGATCTGTAACTCTTATAGTCTATTCTTTGATTCCACCGTAGCCATCAGCTGAGGAATTTCGAAGGATATACGCATACCAAAAGTAAACGACAGATAACTTGATTACCTTTGGAATTTTGTCCTAACTGGATTGTGACGAACAGTTATGAACGGTGCTTGTGAAAAATTATGAGGAAATGTCGAATTGAAAAGTCATGAGAATTCAGAAACAATTAGACGGGAGTTATCAATCATGCCCAAGAAGACAAAATTATTCGCACATGTTGTAAAGCCATGCAACTGCTAAATAAACATTCATTAAAATAAAATTAATTTGGAGACGTTATTTTCTTTATTGTTCAACAGTGAATTTATCCCATTGTTAGACAAGATGTGTGTCATACGTATGTGAGTGAATGCTGGTTAGTAACTATCATGCATCCACAATGTATTTTACTCTTTGCGTTCACTCAACACTTAAACCAGAAGTGAAATAGATGTAACCTTTTGATACTGGTGGTAGGCTTTTTGAAGTTCTATAATGCAATTCTTAGAAGTAGGATTCACAAGAAAGTCGCCCATTAGAAAAAGCCGAACTGACCAGTATAAGTGTGTTTCTGTTTTGCTCAACTTACGGAAATTGATAAGTGACAAATTCACAGTTTGTGGTTCAGTGAATTGAAGCATAGAGGTAAAAGCATGTCAGAAAAAGAGCGAGAATGAACGGGACCGGAGAATACCAATAAAAGTACGGCATATAAAAAACAGCAATCTCAAAGCTGACTGGAAATGTTTACAGGTTGCATAACCTCAGTGTAGTCTGTCGAAACGTTTCTAGTGCTGAAGCTATGTAGTAAATTTGGCTGTCTGAACTACTTGAGTTCATTCTGTGTTCAATACTGATTTTCTGATGAGGATTTCACGATGGACTTTGATCGGGTTCTCTGACTTCAGGGCACTGGAACCATAAATCACCGTTTTCAGTTGGTGAATTTTCGCTTCTACCTTCCCTCCGAATAGATACTATCTTAATTGACGTCTACGGCCAAGCTTACTCTGCTGCTATTGAACCCACAACATTTCACCACATTTTTTAATTACCGGCACTTTTGTTGTTCCTCAGCGTCATGAAGAAGAAGAAGAACGTGTAGTTTTAGCCGTAAATTGTATAATTCTACGTAGTTTACGATGTTTTTAGATTGAACTTGTGTCACAATGAGCTTTCGGCTAACGTGAACACCACAGCCACAATAGGAGGAGAAAAATCTCAGACTTCCTGAATTTTCGTGCACAGAGGATATGCATTCAACCAGGTTAGAACAAAGCGAAATATTGGTTATTCTGTTCATCTGAAAAAGTTTTCTACATTCTGTCTGTGCCAGTTTGTTGGTTCAAATGATTGGTGCTATCTTGCAAGTACTTCAAAATGTCAATTGACATATATAACTTCGGCAGTATCCCTCTTCATGCAGTAGTGTTGTATGCTGCACTGTGTTTGGTTATAGACGAGTCTTCCTCTAGTCGTTATCATCTACGCCCCGTAAGTGCACCGAGTAGAGAGGTAGTCCGAACAGTGAATGATCAAGGATTGTGAACACTGATGGTAAATATTTAGGACGCAGGGTAACTTTTGAGAAACTTCACAAACGAGTAACCAGGATCAGTATATGGTGCCCGATAACGCTTTGTTATTTGCTAGCATGCCTCTATCTACTTAACACTAACTTAGAAGTATTTTGAAACAGTGAAATTCAACGAGTTATTTTTGTGAGGATAATTGCCGACTAACTTTAACCCGAAACTCAGAATTGTATACGGTTTGTCGTCATTTGCAGTTGCCCACGTGCAGCGTGGATATTCAGCTTCTGTATATTGGACAACCTCGCTCTGCTGTGTGTGAAAATAATCAACGAGCTCATGCGACAGTTCTTCTTCACCGGCAGCTGTTAACACTGCTCCACGTCGCTGCTACGATTAGACGACATGGATGTGAAAATCGCTCACGCAAACGAGAATGGGCACCTGTCGGGTGTCTCCCTCTCAGTGAGCATACCAGACGGGCAAAACGCTCCGAACATGATGCCTGTGCCCTGGACCGGGAAGTAATAACTTGATGCGTCCACCTTATCCGGTGACTGTTGTAGGCAAAATAACCCGCTTGCTACTCCGTGCACACGGCAGATTGCAGATATCCTGTCTAGATGATTGTTTAGGCAGCTAGTCACAAACGAAACTGTCCAACATTTACGAAAACAACTGACCGCAATATTTTGCGAATGTCACCCAACCCAACAAAAAGGTAGACCGAATTTTTGTGAGTACCTAAAACACCGCCGTATTTCTCTGCTTCAATCTGTAATCTTCAGTCAGACGGGTTTCCATATGATAGCGCACTCTGAAGTTGGGTATAATCTTTACTGTTCTGTAAAAACCGCTTTGTTTACTGTACCACAACTTACAGATTTTCTTTCGTGGAACAAACCTGCTTTCAAAAATGAGCACCATTGCAGGCTGGTAAAAACTGCTATCAAGTTTGGTAACGATAGAAAGTTCAGTAACCAAAAATAAAACGAAATACAGGACGATTATATGAAAGACGAATACGAATTCGTTGTTCCTCTGCTCATAATCACTGTTAAGTGATATTGGTAGAAAAGAGACGACCGAAGTGTCTCTTGAGTTGGATGCGCAAGCTTAGCCACGGCATTCCCAGGGTGTGAATGAACTGTGTGCAAGCCCAAAATCCTTGTGTCGATCCACGAAAAAGGGTTCTGTTCAATGGAAGAAACATTGCTCCATGGTTATCAATTATTGGTGCATATATATATATATCGAGGTGTTTCACCTCATGTCTGCTTACAGATCACGTTGCGGACACTCCAGTTGACAAACGAACACCAACAGAGCTTTTTCTTCCTTTGGTAAAGAATTGTAGCAATATAGCGTTGCCGGTGACATTGGTGGCATTAGTAGTATAAAACACTGAGGTAATGACGACAGAGAAAAACACCGCAAGCGACAAAGGTTTCAATCGTCGTCACCAAATCAGTACACTTAGAGAGGTTTAATGAGGATAGAACAGTGAGCACACAAAAACGGTGACAACTGGTTACGTGAGACGGCAAAAAGTTATAGTCTACTCACGTCTAGTTATTTGGAAAAGAAATCACTTGTGTCAGGGATAAGCAGTTCAGAATATCGCACAACATTGCGTTACAGAGCTAGGGATGGGACAATGACTAGGAATCCGCATTTGTGAGAAGCACCTCCAATTGACGTTAACACAAAACTGGATTGTTTCATCAAACAGCCAGCATCTTTATCCTGACTAACTTGGTAATCATTGTAAACTTTCAACGAATCTGTTACTGATTACTTATATCAATCGTATACAGCAAAACTGAATAGAAGCGTTTTTTCCGCACCCCAAAACAACCTGCTCGGGCAGATCGTTGCACACCAATACCCCAATGATTATCAATGATTCGAAGCTTTCTCAAAACTTTTGACGGAACCTTTTTACTCGTTACCTAATAAGCAAATCAATTGAAGGTTTCACATTAGGAAAATCAGTCATTTAGACTAGTATTTTTGTTAATTATGCAGATTGATTTTGATTAACCGAAAAGCAAGTGAGCATTCATATCAATCGTGGCATTTCCCTTATTGCACGGAGGCTTCGTAAAAAATGATATAGTTGAAACTGTTTTGTATACTGAACCAACTTCTCTTTCCGTAACTATTGATCCACGTAACTTCTCTTGAGACAATCTTGCGAACTTTTCCAAAATAATTGCTATAATTTATTGCAAAAAATAAGCCGCACATGCACAGGGAAACGTAGAAAAACTACTGTTCTGCTTGCCGCTGTGTTATAGGTTTTAACTCGTTTGAAGCAAATCTGCCCACCTATTCATATAACGTTGTTTAGTGGCACTGTTGGAAGGTACAGTCTCCAGCCAGCGTTCACTTCCTACGTTCGACTGGTAAGCTTTTGCACTACAAAGGTAGCTCCACAAAAAATGGTACGATTTGTTTTTTCCGAATTTTCCCTCACTGCTAGAGTTATATTCTTACGGAGTAAGCATATAATCCACGCAATTTGCCTTGAATCAAGATACAACTTCCCACTTTCTGTAGCTGGAAAGTGTTGTACAACACAGTCCATTGCGGTAAGCAGGCAACCGTAGGATTGCGAGTACACCACTGATGGTTAACTGTTTTGAGCATTTTCGTCTGCAATAAACACCCTATCAGTAACATCATTTGAGTGAAATTCAGCGTTGGTCGTACAAACTAGCCAAGAGTCTGCTTAGTAAATCCCGAGGGAAGCCACACACGCAGGATGTCTCTTTCTAGCTTCCAATCATCCTCATTATCATTCTAGTAAACAAAAGTCACAAGTACAGGTAACGTGTTATCCCTTGAAACAAAAAAACGTATGATCATTTTGCAGGTTATTATTGATTGTTTTGGAAGACATTCACCGAACAGGTTAAAATAAAGGGTATTTGCTAGCCTGTGATCGGTATTGTGTTAAATGGTCACTAACGGACCAAATTTATCTGCCAAATGTTTTGGGATCGTCTTAGACTAACAAATGGATGGAATTTTCGGATAAGTTGGATGTGTGCTTTGTGTCAGTGTTTACATAGGTTGTGTGGTTGTAGATTTCGATAGCCTCAGGTTAGAGTTAGTCACTGAATCTATCTCATGTTACCACTCAACGGAGTCACAAATACAAAAGTAACTAGTTTCGTTACAAGTTTCAAAAATGTCTTTCTTGAATCCCTCCATATATAGTAACAACCGAGAGGCGCAACTGCTTGCCAAGTAGAACCCCATTTTAGGAGCGAGTGCACTTATCGTGTGCTATAATGAGTTTCAGATGTTTTTTTCCTGGTAAACTTTGCAAAGTTTGCTTTTCGTTGTAGTTGGTGATTGTTGGGTGAGGTTTCCTCTGCCCACGATTTGAATTAAGTCCAGCTCGAGGTAGAAGAATGATGTGATTTTGGAGAGTAAATTCCGGTAGTTGTGAGCCACGATGAAATATTACCGCGTTTATGGCTGGATTAATTGCTAAATATTTAGTATGAAACTTCTACTCAGATGATTATTACGCACTGAGCAAATACATTTCACAGAGTTGCTCAGAGTACCCCATGATTTTGGCAACCTTTAGCCAATGGTCGACTGCAGAGCATACTACCATGGAACAATTATGTTTGTAATTATGCAGCTGAGGTGAAAATATGATGATGTATCTTTTGTCTTAAATTCATCAAAAGTCAGATATAACGAAATGGTTCTTGTGTTTGCTTGCACAACTACTGTGAATAAGGTGAACTGGTTTTCTGCAGCTATGACATAAATAGACATCAATGTGAATTTTCCGGTGTCACACAAACATAAGTAAGTGGGTAAGCGAGACTTCCGTATCAGCTTACTATTCGGGAAGTTTGTAATTACTAAAGTGTAGCCGCAAACAACAAAACTGTGGAGTTTGTTACGTCAATAGGCTATCCAACGTGCTCTTGCGTTTGACCTTCAGCTCCTCCCCCATTTTGTTCTCCTCTCCCTGATTTTTGGAGCCAACATCACTAAACGAACAGATATCTAATGATCCCTCAATATCACCAACGTCTACTGGAAGCTTCCCAAATGAAATAGACAGAGGCGATCACTGTCGAGGATGCGAATTAAAGTTAGCCAATCAGTGAATAACACTGCACTTCTTTGTGGAAACCCGTTAAAAAATTGCCGTATAAGACAATTAAACACAGCAACCCCTTATTAGGAGGTAAAATCTGCCGAATTATACTAAGTTGCTAAAATTTGACTTTCCGTACCATCAACATCATTGCATCTGTGACCGTTTCGCGTTAGTGTTAGGTATTTTATACGGCTTGAATGGAGCGACAATCATAATTTCGGGTTCTTAAGCAACAGAACACTTAATGTGTGTAGTAAACTGGAAAGCGTATGCTCATTTAAGATAGCAACCACAGCTGTAAAAATTGCACCAGTAAGCAGAGCCAGTTATCGTCAGCTTCTGAATCATATGTAATTTTACCCCAGAATATTTATCTCCAAAGACTTCAAGCAAGTACCAATATGTGGCATCCCTAAGCATTCAGTGTACTTTGAACCCCTCCTTGAAAACGGTCAAAGGGAACTGGAATAAGATTTTAATGGCGTGACTTAACCTAGTCCCTCAACGCAATTTGCTCAGAACGTGCTATTTCTCCCTTCTAGATCTGTTTAATCCGATGCTTCTACCTATATTCCATCAGATGTATTCGCAACCTGTAAACGTCAAACAGACTTAGCCGTAAGTTTAATCCGCCGTTAAACTGCAAGACGCATTACTAGTTGGAAGTATTCCTTGTGGTAAACCTGCGTACATCACAACATCTCTGGAAAGTCCTCTAAATTTTTTAAATTTTATCTGAGCTCAAGAAATGAAAGACGACGAATATAATCTGAGTGTGCGGGTCGTGTCAACTGTCATCTTTGTAGCGAATATATCTGTCTTTCGTTGGCATCAACCCGACAGGAACCGACGCAAGTGATTTGCAGTAAAGGACCTTCTGTTAATTAAGCCCAATTCTGACGAAAGGCAGGCCACCTATGATGCAACTGATCTTCAAAGTGTTTTGTAGAATTTCAGATAGCTGTGGCTGGGGGCACTAGATACGTGGCCAACCATTCAGAGTACGCATCCGCTGGTCTCAACCGCGTGGTTCCAAGAACTAGATCATGGTAGTCAGTGGGAACGTTCTACCGTGGGGTACCGAATCAGCCGATTAAGATCGCGTGCATTCAGCATATTTTCTGTATAACGTTAGGCATTCAGCCGGCGGAAACATTCTAATGGTAAAACTTTCTAAATTACTCTAGGATGGGTACCATCGAATCTCATTGCACATTTTTGAGGTGGCAATATTTGCAGAAACTGTCGACATCTCCTGGACACGATGTCATCAGTCAAGCCCGAATAATGTTCACGGATCACGAATAGTTGTACGTCAACCGCTGCTTTACAGAATCAGTCGGCTATTAGCACACGCTTGAATTTTAAAAGTCTAGGGGAATAAAACCACCAACTCACTATTCAACAGAGGGGTGAGCGAAGTATATGACACGCGCCTTCCAGTTTTGTTCATCGGAGGTAAAGCGTTCCTATTTAATCTCCGAAAAAATCCGTTTTTAGTCCCTTCAGCTCACTATATCCATTATTCGTTGTAGTTGGCAACGTTATATTGCCTGCGGACTCCTGTTTGAAGCAACCAAGGACAAATAACTTACGCCATTTACATAAAGTTGCAGGAGTGCTGTGATCTGAACCAAGCTGTATAATGCATTATCAAGGGATAAACGGAGAAACCGTTGTGTTTCCTCAAGTACCCGCCTTCTTAACTGTTTGCCACCTTTGGGTGACATTCCATGGGATTATTTCAGATTTCGCATAAATACACTTAATGTGGTGGATTGTCAGGTCGGANGTTGCATGTGACTGGCGATTTGGACGATAACGATTGTGCTTTATTGGACGCCTTCTTGCTACATTAACACTTCTCATGCTTTGCAATATTTCATTGTTTTATCTTGCTCAATCAGCTTGTTATCCAGCTTCAGTGTTGTTCAGCCACATCATTGAGTCTTAAATGCATATGAATAACTCAGTTACAGTTTCCGATGATATAATAAAGGTTTTTCTAATTGTGAGCACAGAATGTTAAGTCCGTAACAATTCTAGGTTTGAGCGGACAGCACAAGGCATTCTGTGACAGAATGAGTGACAGAAAACAGTAGACAGAACAGCATTTCAAAAACCCCATCTTGAGTGATGGAAAGGAGGTTGCAAACGAAGCTAAACATCATTATATGCTTCGCACATCCCACTGATCGAAATACTGGACAGTTTTTACACCCTCCCAGTGGGGAACACTGGAGAAAACACCATGATAATGGACAAGATCACTTATAGTAAAGTATCCGATCGAAATTTTTATGAGATGAGATAGTATTAGTGTTTGCTTTTTGAAACAATATTTTCAAGCAAAAACGAAAAAACTACCAGGTGGCGCAAAACGTAGCCGTGTTTGCTCCTCAAGGTTGAACGTTTACAAGTGCTGGAAGTCAAAAATGCACGGACTCATGCTTCCCTAACCTTCAGGTTTGGTTGTAGTAACCTAGTTCAGCAGGAAATTTCTAATACTGTTCGCAACTAACGTAACCGTTTTTACTTGGTACACACAACTATATAACTTCTTAAAGACCACTCTGATGAACAGAACGACCAAACCATATATGCAGTTGTTAGTGTGTCCCTGCTCTTTGGCCAGACAGTCATGTTTTACATCCACTGTTTCTCAGGATAGGTCTCTATTAGTGGACAAATAGGGTTTTTGTTGCTTAGAGATTCCGTTTTGCTCAAACTGTGAACAGTTCTGCCACCCGAGTTATCGTGGTGTATGTGACAAGCAACAACTCAGTCAGTTAGACCATTCCGGACAATTATATTCTAAATGTTTGTCTGAATGGCTCTGTAGTTTTCTGTGCAAAATCAAATGTTATTCTGCCTACGGTGTAGTTTGTTGGAATGCTTTTGAATTCTCGACAATAATAGAATTGTGAAATATGTAATACCTGTTAATTATTCTGGAACGTTTAGTCTACTACAAGTGAGAGTAAATATTTAGCTACTTTAATTGCCATATTCGTAGTCAACCTCGACTATAAAGGCCATCTTCTCGACGAACCTTCCGAATCATGAGATGGTTCTTTGCTACTTGTGAAAAATCACCCATCACTACTGATTGTCGACAGAGAAACACCATAGAAAAACTTGCCAACAAGTCGCCTGAAATGTGTTCGTCAGGTGAAAACATCATTGTTGGAAATCTGGATGTGCAAAGAGGCACTGAGTACATCAACCGGTATCACATAAGGGTTTGACTAAGGGTGACTTAATAATTGAAAATTGATTAATCGGACAGCAAAACAAACAGCACATCATGAGGTTTTAGCATGCATTTTTATTTGTGAGTAGTACATAACGTATATTTGTGGCTACCAGGAAGATCAGGGACGAAAAGCGACTATTGGAATTGTGTGAATGTGCCAGGTTGGACGTGTCACCAAAAGGAACAACGATACAGAGCTGCTAAGAGGGTGTGAATACACATCAGCCATGTAGACGATTGTACGCGTCCGTTAGTCTGTTTCCATATAACTTTTAAGCGCTTTCATGTGATAAATAACCTCCGGCGCCAAGCGTACTTTATGGTCAAAAATTTAGTGCGAAGACGGACTTAAGGGCGAATATACCCCAGGTACAGCCTTTTGAAGATGGGAACATGCGGACGTTCCCGGACGACCTCGATGATACGATCAGGGTAGTCGGATTTGAGGCCGACTGTGTAAAACCGGCTTCCCGGCAGATATCAATGAAGGGCGAATTGAAGGCGATGTTGCGCGCAGCGGAAAAGGCTTCAACAGGAGGCAGTGGGATGGTTTAAAGCAGACGCTATTAGTTATTTAGGACGGCTCGGTCGTCTGTCAGTAAGCCACGTGGCGATACAAGACAACCGGACTTAGACAAGGAACAGATCCCTCCATGTTTACTGACGCATCGTCCGGATTGCCAGACTGTTCAACATCAGGACTGCATCGGAAATCATCATGGCAGTTACTAGTGGAGTAGGTTGTTGAAGGTCTCTTGATGAAGGTTTATGAGCAGTTTTGCGTTGACCGTCACTCGCCATGGCGCGTGCACACGGTTCTAATAGTCACTTTTGTTCCCTCTTCTTCCTTTTAGCCCCAAATATGCATACTATACTACTCACAAATGAAGGTGCATGTTATACAACAACAGGAATTTTATTTCATGGAAATATTCATAATCCACAAGCTCCCTCCTCTCACTCATTATAGTCCGACACCAAAAATAAACGGTGTTTAGGAACCGACGTCTTTTGGCTTACAACTGATTGGTAGACAGACTTTGCTTCACCATCACCGAACATGCTTAGGGTTTGCAGAGCAAATATAACACGACACACTATACGTGATTAATCTAATACCAAATGATCACGTGTCACTTTCAAAATACACGTATTTTGTTTGGGTTATCTGAATGAAACAGACTGTATCTAACAGATAGCATATATATCGGGTACAATATGACACAGTTTACGAAGGACGGAATAACCAGATTAAAAAAGCGCAAACTTTGTGGGCAGCATCGTGATCAACGTACTTGTTGTTGAGTAATGTATTCAGTTTTTACCGAAATTTTGATGTGATATTGAATCCTTCGTGGAACTTGTTTTGAAGAAGCAAGAAACGTTTCTCTTTAAAGAGTTCGCAAAAATTTCTATCGTATCCACAGTATTGATTTGTCTAGACCACGCTGCGTTAATATCGCAGGGCAAGCACAATTAGTGCAACCGTTGTTTGGCTTAAGGTTGCAGCTAATGACGTAATTATCCAGAAGTTGTCGTAAGTTTGTGAAATCATCTGGATTCATCACTGATAACGTTGTTGGACAACAAATTCGGTCCATGCTGTCAACTACTTTGATCAACAATACTCTTCTTGTGCACAAAGTTTTCACCTCCTATGAACGTAACGTTGTTTATATCAGTATTCCAAATGGACTTGCTTTTATACCAAGCGAATACTGGCATATTACCAGTTAATTACTGCTCAAGTGTTCACGGGGTTTTCTCCCGCAGGCTATGAGTCTGTGATCTCAGCGCATCTGACCTAGAGTTTACAACTTTAGTACTAACCTTAGGTAATTCGTTTTCCCCCAAAGGCAGCGCTCCGTGGTACACTAAGCTTGGTAAACAAATATAGGGTCAGATTTGCCCCCCAAATTATTTTCCTTTCTGGTAACTTATTGAATGCTGTCCCCAGTGTACTGATACGGTACGTTGATGCCGTAACAGCCGTTTTCATTACCAGTGCACACCTCGGAATATCTTTCGAACCCCAGATTATGAGGGAAGAAACATGTAAGCGGTTCGTTTCAACAAAGCAGGCAGTCCGTAGTTTTGTCACTTAGTCACTTTTTTGTTGGCACTTATATTGAACACATTTACTTCAATGACGAAACATCCTTGTATGCATCTAGTAGGACTGAAACAGTCTACAGTGCGCATTGCCAGAATGTTTGCTATTGAGTACTGCCAAATTCCGTTATGTGAAACAAACCCGGTACTCGCAGGTTGTTCAAGTGCGCCAGCGGAAAATTTCAGAAACCCTGTATTTGTTCCAATGGTTGGGTGTTGGCAGGTATTGTAATGGACGTATCACAATATAACGACTTTTGACTGATCACTAGTTAAACCGACTCCTCAGGAATAAACTGGTTGATAGGACGTTGGATACTTCAGTTGGTTCAAATTAAACCACGGTTTGGGCTTCAAGTTGAAGCTGACGAATAGAATTCGGTGAAATGAGGACATATATGCACCAAGTATGTTTTGCATCCTTGCAGTTTTACGGAGAACACTGAAAGAAGGATACTTCGCTGCATCTCACTTTGACAGGTGATGAACGTCCCCTAGTAAGCGTTACGACAGTTCAATGTGAAGGGGTTTGCACATTGTAGCGGAGGCCTGCGTTCAAGATTACCAGGGGTTACTAGTCCATGTCACATCACACCAGTACACAAACTTTACTTTATTCAAGGATTTCACAATGACCGATTGTCTGGCATAATAAGTTCTAACTTTTCCACCGCGTACAACGGGTGACTAACAAAACGCTACCACGACTGATAATAATTCACAATAATTGTTCAAACAAGTTGCTTAACACAATCAGAAATGCGCTAACACCCGAGAATTCATAGAGCGTATTGCTACAATCATATAGTTGGGCCTTTGCCACTAACTACTAACCGTGGTTTCGTTCCGTAACACCCCGTACACAAAGCAAAATTCATAATTAGTAAAAGCAACTCAGTAAGGCACTTCGTTCCTGTTTGACAAATGTGGACGAAAAAATTTCCAGTTGCCAGTCACTTTACAAAGACACCAAGGTGACGATCGGATTAACCATAGACGCCATGCAGTAAACCAGCCACAAAGGCTAGGTAACTGACTTCAATCAACGCAGCTGACTTCCGACACAAATGTTTAACAGTAGTGTCGAATTTGTCCGAATTTGTAAGTAATATTGCGCTATTCCCTACGTTGTGCTACAGTTTGCCCGAATGCCTAACGTCATTTCCAAATGTTTCGACAAGTCTGCATTAGGTTCATTGATTGATCTTCCAACAGGATAAGAGTATCGAAAAGGCCAAGGTAAGCAACCTCTAATTCGTAATAAATTGCGCTACCTGACGACATTAAGACACTACCACAGACCTAGCACCAAACAGTACTTGTGTTTTACGTGTAATTCCAAGCGAGGCAAAAGAGATTTCTAAGTAAAACAAGCGGACTGGCTATGTGGAACTTGTACTAGTTTGTCATTACTGGGATCATAATAATGATCAGCTTCAACTCCGTTTAAACGTTATGCTGCCAGGGTGCACCAATCTGTCTGGATGGTATTCAGGTCATGGTAGACAACGCCGAAACAGATACAGTGAACTGAGGAGTGCCTAACGCGAGGGTGTTTGCCAATGTATGCATATATTTTTGGTTATCGTCCTAAAATTACTTGAATATTGAACTCAGCTGTTTGAAGTTGTGTCAAGCTCAGATGGCACCTAAACATGGTTTGAAGTTGAGCATTAGTTATCTGCTCGATACGCCCATTGTTCCAAGGTCACCCGAGCATACCCATTGGTTTGGCTACAGACAGACACCGTAAACGAAAAATAACCCAAATGACATTAAGTTTTGCGGCGGGTTATCCAATGGAAAATCAGACAGCCGTGCATAAACAGAGTAGATCACCGAAATAAACTGACTTTGAGCTATGTATTTATGTAAACAATTGAAGTGTTGATAATGAAAATTAAAAAATAACCACCAATAAAGTTATGACAGCAGAGAATTGACCATGTTCATTGTCTCCTAATAAGGGCTGAAGAAATCTCTAGATGTCTGTGAAAGCGCCAGTGTGACGTCAAAGAAAAAGGCATTGCTACATTTGGCACCCCTCATATATCTGTGCATTTAAGCTAAGGTAGCAATACAACGTTTCTACATCAGTTACTGAAGGTTCTCCAGACAATAATCACTGAGTGTATGCAACTTCAGCCATTTGAACGACTATAAATGTTAGAAATTTTCGATAACTTAGATTTGTAATAAATCTGGCAGGTGGCCAAGAGGTATCTAAAATTTTGTGCAGTAAAACAATTGAGTGTAGCAGAAAATAACAACTGGCAGTACAACTTAGTACTTTGTTTTGACCAGTCAACATTTATTTTACTTCAAGTGCTGTTAACCAAAGTCACAAATGTCCGCACGTCATGAAATATTTTGTTATTGAACACTACAACATGAGCGAGTACTACACAGGTAAGGTTGTACATTGTAAGCCAGGGCTAGTTCGATAATCATACTCCTTCTATTTTCAAAGGAAACGGAGTGATAGACTGTCAACTAGGATGGCAGTATTTCTCTTGGACTTGCAACGTTGCATTGTAAATGCTGCAGTTCAAATGCCTCGCACCAGAAATACAGGACCTACTTATCCTCCCAAATGACGAAATTGTGCTCACAGTCTTCAATATCAGTGTGTGTATTATTAAGGTAACTAGAATTCAACGTTGAATTTTGATCTTCCTACCTGTGTGAGCTGAGTAGATAATGGCAAACGAACTTTGTGAAGTTCCTACGTTCTGCCTGCAGCACAGAAGTAGAGATGATGCTCAATACAGGCTCACCAATATGCCAGTGATAATTGTAATCAGCATCTTGCGCTTTCCTTGTTAAATTTAGAAAACTAAGCATTTTCATCACAGCGACGGTAATACGAGCACGAGAGTAGTTTTTAATTTTTATCTTGATCGACTTTCAAACTGATTAAAGAACCAGATAATTGTAGAATCTTTGTCAAGAACAGAATTGAACTGCGCGAAACTTACTACTAATTTCTAAGTAGGTATGTATTAGCATAAAACCTGGTTGTGCGTAAGTATCTTTGAGTTAAGAAACTGAGTACGTAGTATTTAGGAGTTAGAAATCCCTAAGAGTGCATGTGCAAGAATGTTTGCAGACAGAAGTGGTTTAGGGCAAAGTTCGACCAACAAGCAAGTCAGCTTTTTCCAGTTCCTTCTCTTGAGTTAGCGACCGCAGTGATTGGCCTCTTTTCCTTTCATCTCAGTATAACCTTGTTGTTACCAATCGCCATCAACTAACCATTCGCTGTGTTTTAACTGAAAACCATAATTCTATAGGATGATTATTGCCCACTTGATCCTACAAGGTCGAGTGACAAATTGTTTTAAATTACTAGGCAGAAAATATCTTGAAGATATTCGAACCATTAACCAACATGTTGCATGCACATACCTCCTTGAACATCTTGTTAGATAGGTGTAATTTGAGAGTTAGGTGATTAAGAATGTTACTGTGATTAAATTTAACGCCCCGGCTATTCTGGCCTCTATTTAAGTAGAACACGAAAATGTTTTTTTCTAACCGTAAACAATGAAGTGCTCGGATATCGTTGTACACCAACATTTTTCTATAAAACCGGTGACAAATAGGCAACTATCTTTAATCCTTACAAATGTGCGATGAGCATCGCATAGTTTCAATGCTTAGCAGTGTTATTCCTAACGAGTCAGTAGCCTGTCACAATGCTCACGAGAAATTGATCGCCATTTCAGTCCCAAACTCTGTAAGTTAAAAACAAACACGGAGCGAATGTTTCCTTGATGATCTATGATAGCTTCACTGATTGCGAAAACGTTGATAGACCATGCTAGAAAATGTATGAGCGTTTTTCATGCACAATATCTGACAACAGAATTGAGTGGCTTAATAGCTGAAACTATCTACAATCCAACATAAGATATGTCACAATTTGATCAATAAAGCCAGGTTTAAAACAGTACTAAAACGACCCTAAATAAAAAAACCCGTAGTCTACTGTCACTCATCGTGCAGTACGGGCGAAATATTTTGTCTGGGAACAAATTAATTGTAAACAGACTAATAGGAGTGCAGAGGGCAACGAATCCAGCTCATGGTGTCTGGGTATCACATTAAAATGCCAATGTGCCTGAGACCTAAATCATAGTCCTTTCCTCCACTTTGCTTGTATACACCAGCTAACACATGCAATTCATGAAAAAATAGAATCAACTTACAATGGAAACTGCGGATTTACAAGTGGTGCTCAAAGGGGGAGGAAGCTAGATAGAGTGATTGGCACGGCTTCAGACTGAACGGGAGTAAACACAATGTGGAACCGGACAAGAGCATATCATTACCTAATTTGGCTTTTAAAAACGGACGCAAAAATACTTTTGAGTTGAGGATACTTGAATTGTGAGGCAGAAACATAGGGACACTTAAATTCTGGACTGATCAGGCATGTGACAAGTTATTCGTTGTACTCACAAGCTTTCTGATGTTTCACCGGAATAGACACGTTTTGCGCTGTGGTTTGAACCACTCAATAAAACTGACTTCATTTTAACGGAAAGCCATGGTCATAGTATTGGTCTGACGGATGGACGATGTCGTGTTCATCTTTCCGGATCTGAGGGATATTGCAAACACATTTGGGAATGTTCTTCATATTCACGGCAGGCGATTATTTATGAAAACGCAATCTAACCGGTGCACAATTTTGTATTTTCCACAGTGGCCAGAATAGGTGGACACAGGAATACCTTAGTATCTAAGATAACGGCCATCATTTTACTTTAACCCGGCCACACGAAATATAACTTTCATGGCAAGGAAGGGGTTTTGCAAGCATATGCAAGGGAGCATAAAATATCAGTGTTGCGTTACACATAAGTGTGGCTGCTGCTATCGACTGCTTGAAACACTTTCCGTTGTATTTTGAGATGAAATGAATCGACAAGGCACCTGACGATCAAAACGGAATGAAACAAGCCTCCCCAGTCTCCCTTAAATGCTATGTGAAGCGTTTCCCTAGATAAAAAGTTACTTAGGCCTAAAGTATATGTACACACATTATGCAGTAACCAATCGAAACACGTCACACATTTTTATAACTTAATAATGGGAATACAATCACGTAGTATTCGTCAAAGTACACCGAAATACACTTTGCTTGGAGTAGTTGTTATACAGCTTCACCCCTCACAATAAACTATTTTCGAAATTTTTTGGCTGCTGGGCATTTTGCTATAATAAATTGCACCTAAAACAATGGCAGTCCACGGATGAATTGGAGCAGATTCACCCGTGACAAAACAGCTGAATGAGTGATCCGTATAAAAACCAGGTCGTACTCTTATATAGTTACGACGGAAACATCATTTTTCTGCTTATTGCCCGGAGGACACAATGTAGCTTTTATATTTAAATAAAACAGTTTTTCGATATATGCCCCCATACCTTCTGATCATCGATTTTATGCAAACCTATATTGTTCTGATTGTTTTATAAGTATATTTCTGTGAAAATCTCATGTATGGTCTCGGTAGTTCAGCCACAAACATTTCCAAAACACTGACTAGTAAGTCAGCTTACTTGGACGAAATCCTATCATCTGGGCTAATGGTAGCAATCCGAAAGAAGAACTGTGCTTGCGGCATGATTGTTCGCATAAATAAAAAGGCGGAAATACTATGGTAATTTTACGGGTGCTATCCCGTCATCCTCCGGATAAGGAAGAGGTGGCCTAAAAGATATCCTCTGGAAACTAAGATTACAACTTTGTAGGTGTTGGCCTGTCACTCAAAACCTCAGCGTAGTTTTGAAAATATATGTTTCACGTGGGAGCAACCGAAATCATTAGTGCTCTTCAATGCAATGCGGTCTGAACTGTTCAGATAAAGATCGTATAGATTACTTAACTAAACAAGAGAGAGAGGTGAGGAAAAAGCCTTTACCAAGCATTATTAAGCGCCACTCCTCCCTGTTAGTGGTTGCCCTCACCACCTTCAAGGCCTTGGCGAAACCGCGTAGAAGAAACAGGGTTCATGGGTTGACAGGCCATTACGGCGAATTGATAGGAACGTTCGGCAATTGTGATAGAAATGTAATTGGCCTGAGACAGATAAGCGAACAACAGACAATGGGAATAGTCTAGCTGTTAATGACTTAATGGTCCTACTTCGAAATTATAAACGGTTTGTGTATAACTTATTAATCGTCCAGGATGTTCCTGGGTTCGTACCTTCTTTAACCAAAGATGATGTTGATAGGTAGTGGTCCGAACTGATCACACACCTTCCTTCCAATGCGAATAAATGGACAGACGCTTCGTCATTGCAACAATCTCGCGGCCAGTCCTGGTATCGAGAGGGTTGTCAAAACACTGTAACAGCTACAGAGTTAGTAACCTGGTCTCTTTCATTTTCAGCATACCTGCAGTTCTTATGTAGCAAAAGCCACCGAACTAAACCTAACAAGCAAATCACGAAGAACATGCATAGTTTCGGCCTGTTTACCGGTTGATCGACGGTGTCTTCAGTTTCACAGTTAACAACTGTACTTCGAACCACCTTGCCACTTTCCACTCGCTCGCAATGCACACTCTCCAGGTTTGTATTTCTCTTAAAAGTGTTCTGATAAGTCACGTTCATTTTTCAAATGAACAGTCAGTCAACCGAGAATACAGGATGTACAAAATGATAGTTATCTTTATGGACTTTCCACTTCAAATGGCCTTGCACAAAATAGATCAACCTCTTTTTTTCATTCAGTTGTACGAAAGTTAGTAATTACGGAGGAACAATCATGACTCTTGGGGTCCTTGGGGTGAAATTTCTGTCAGCTAGTAAACTAACCGATATGGCTTTACTCGTGTCATTTTTATCTCTTGACATACGTTGGGCGTGCCGTCTATATTTCGTTCATTTTACGAGGTTTCGCCTATCGTTATTCTGTATGAACCCATCAAAATAAGGTCTATTCACTGATGTACAAAACGTTTGAACACATTCCCTCAGGTCTGAAGTAAAGAACGTTTGGAATCTTTGTACACAGTACATTAAAGAATGAACACCATTGTTAACGAGGACCACACGAACTTCAACTTGGAACAGGAGCACCATCACCTACGAGGAATAGTTTACTTCGTCAGTAAAGTGTTGTAATGTATCGCGTTTACTCAGACCTACGAACAACAGAAGGGATGAAGCGTTAATTTGCAGCGATGCCATCTAAAATGAAATCACTTCTGCAAATTAAAGAAAAAGGGCTCTCTGTTTATAATTCAGCATACTGTGAATATACCACTCCAAACTGAACGCTGTAAACCGAACCGCATTGTACAAATCCACATTTACCTACATAAGCAGATATACCTTTTGTATACGAATGACTCTCACCTGGAATGGAACACATATCAACAAAATTTGTAGAAAGTGAGTATCAAGCGCTCATACGAGGGCTTGAAGTTTATGAGACTGTCAAATGGAGGCACGGTGTGAGTTTGCAATCCTGCAGCTAAAACATCTGATCTACCTTAAGGAGAACTTCGCGTTGCAATAAACCAAGCTGCATACACATAAAATCGTGAAAGCACTTAGTGACCTGCAAATTAATATATCCAGTAATAGGTTAGGTCACTCGCATTTCACACCGCTTGACAAGGTTAGTATCACGGTTTGTGTTATCCTCAATATAAACATAACAATGCCTAGCTTGTGTTCGCCCGTACATCTGCCAGAAAACAAAGCTTAAGCAACAGCCGACTAGCTTCGTTCATCCCCTGTGGTTGTCTAGTACTTTGCTGATTTATTCTGAACGCATTAGCAAGGTAAGTAACCAAATCGGTTGATCTTGACGACTGGATTGCCTTCAGGGACAGGAGATGACTATTTCAGAGAGTTAGATATCAGTTTTATTCCTGTTTTGTATTTAGTGTCTTCTAAGACTACGGTGAGCAGTACATCAAACCTGTCTGCAAACACTCCATCCATAAACTGCTACCTTCCCATTGGCTTAGCTGCTCAGGTCTAGCCAGCCAAGACTACTAACAACTTTGTAACTGGTTCACGCAGACTGACGAATTTTTTGTCGAAAGATAAAAATTATTCTTCGTCGGCAGAGTGCTCGATAAGATAACATTTGGTGATTTGCTAAATAAGGCGCACCACATGCGGCGTGTCAGTGACAGGGAGAAGCCAACAGAATGTGCTTGTTCTGCACAGTTCAAAAACCTCAGTGCACCATTTATTCCTGTTTCTTACAAGCTGTTTGAGAGTAATTGTATTTAGTTGGGTCCTCTTTTGCGTTAAGACGCACTGCAACTCTGCTCTGTGTCAGTGGGTCAAAATCAATTATGGTTATTGGCTGAGTGTGGGCTTCTTGATTGAACTACAACCCAGCCAGTTCGACTTACTGTTCCATTGAAGAACGGTAGAAGCTTACTCTCACTTCCATGGGCGCGTACATTTTGCTAAACACAAATGCATATCTGTCTGCAAAAACTTGGCACCAGTAATTCTCCATTCTTAAACTGTAAGACCTATGATCAGATGTTCAGCAGTTTGCATGGATACGGTCTGTACATCAGGATTAAAATTAGTTAAACGATTTGGTTTAAGCATGTTATCTTTTAGTTTTGATACGATTATTGAACAGCTTAATATTATAGCCCTTTCTATGCTTGCCGGAATTCAGACGCCTACCCGTAGTTGAGTACTACACCACCATTCCTTATCATATAACCGCTTATCTTTTACTCAGAGCATAATATTTAAGCTTCCACCGATCTTGTGCGGGAATTGTTTGTCGCTGGTAAGCTAGCCCTTGTTGTCCTGCCTTGTCATGTCCTCAGAATGAATGTTCTGAAACTGTCAACTGCAACTGTACCGAACTGAAAGGAATTGCTTAGAAACCAAACGTAAAACAAGAAAACGTTAGCCGAATTCCGTTTTGTTTTGTAGCATTTAGTAGATGAAAAATTGTGCTGTTGACGTTGATCCTCTTCGTGTACTCTTGAAATCCCACTGTATAAAGTAAAGGTATCGGAGGAAGTTGTTAACGAGAGCCAACCCAATGCACATCCGTTGACTAGGACAAGATCTGAGTACGTTTAATCGGACAGACGGGAAATTTATGTCGAATGGTATCATAGAAAAAAAAATTACGTTCGCAAGACTTACACAACTGTAGTATAACTGTTATGGAGAACCAGTGTTCTTAACAAACAATCTCAGATATTGTTCGTTTCCAGCCGGACATGGGTCACACAGTTCAACAGCTCCACTGAGTGACATGTAGTACACCATCAAAGGCTACATGTTCCGAGTATACAAAGCCACTAAACTATGTATGAACCTGTTTAGGAAGTAAAAAGGCTGAACACTCAGATTCCGAAAGTTTGGGGCAGTTGGCGGAGCAGTCGTCTGGTATGTAGAAGGGAAGTCACATTTATTTGCTGCGCGAAAAGAGCACTTGTACGCGATGTTAAACACAAAGTTAGTGTTGAACTAAAAACAAATATACACTTGAATACGCACATTCAAACTGTCTTATCGTATATATATATATATATTCTTAGAGGGGCCAATTTTTGTTGAACACAACATCTAGACTTCCTGCTATTTGTCAGAACGGTGAGAAAGAGGTGAATGGCGCAGACAGAACAATAAACGACGACGTTCAATTTCGGAGAGTCCATTTTTCAGACTCACTGCTGTGGTACCTTCAGTAAAAAGTGGTCATAATGTAGCGAGAGGGCGTTCAATAAAGCACAATCGTTATCGTCCAAATCGCCAGTCACATGCAACGCGCACTCTCTCTCGTTTATGAGTCATAATTCCAACCCGCAACACCTCCCCGGTTTCCGTTCTCACGTCGTGTGCACTTCTAACCGGTTTACGTGTGTGATCGGCGCCTTCTATCGGGGGGTTTTCCGCTTGCCATTCCTCGTCTGTTTGTCCGATTTCTTTGCACAATGGCTCGTTCGGCTGCTCGTGCTGCCCGCCACCCATCCAATGTTGGCCTTGACCGTATTCCAACATCGTGTCGAGATGTTCCTCTAAATGTTGGAAAAACCACGCCTCCGATCTGGCCGTCTGTCGTATTTCGCCTGCCCTGCCTCGCCCGTTGGTCCGATCCAGTAGGGCGATGACTCATCCGGTCGCGCACGTTGTTCTTGATCCGATGGCAGCGGGCTTTTGAACGTACCTCCCCGCGTTGAGGTATTCGGTCGAGCGTTCGAAAACTCGCACCTCCGACCTGACAATCCACCACACTCGCCCCGCCTTTAAGGAACTTGCCGCGATTGTGCCTGGGTGCCAATTGTACACCATTGATCCATCGCACACTAGGACCTTGGTTGATTTCAAAACTCGTATTCTCGCAGTTCATGATGGTAAATTTTCCATTTCATCGCCTTCTGAACTTCCCTGCGCCGGCTCCGGATGTTTCTGGTCGGCTGTAGTCTCTTACTTCCACCTGGCCTCCGATCTTGAACGGGCGCCATTTATGTGTGTTGTACCTCACGTCATATCTTTGCTTATTCCAGCGTTGGCTTTCTGTTGTCCGTTCGAGAGCACTGCGTTCCAGGTGTTGTTCTTGCGACAACAATTGCCTCTCCGTCTCTGGACACGCAGACATCCAAGAGAATCCTTGGCTCCCTCCCGTATGTCAGCTCAAATGGGGAGCTTTCAGTTGTTGCATGCTTTGTCGTGCGATACCCAACCAGAACATCCGTTAGTCCTTCTTCCCAGTTATTGCCTTTAATGTTGAGCCATTCCTTCATGGTACGATTGAACCGCTCCGTCAGTCCGTTCGTTTGTGGATGGTATGGCGATGTTCTCAAGCGCTGAATTCCCCAGTTCCTCAGCATCTCCTGAAACTGCTGGCCTTCGAAACACGGGCCCTGATCCGTGATAACTCTGTTTGGTACTCCAAAGCGAGCCAGGACGTTGTTCATAAAGACGTGTGCCACCGTTCCGCTCGTTTGATCTGCCGTTGGAATGGCTTCCACCCATCGTGTGAAATGGTCAATCATAACGATTATGTAGCGATTTCTATTCGAGCTTGTTGGGAGTGGACCAAAAATGTTTATGCCCCAGGTGTGAGCAGCCTTCTCTGTTACGATCGATCGCATGGGCGGTGTTGTGGTCACTTTCTCTCCGTTCTGTTGGCAATTGGGACAGGCCCGAATAATTCAACCACATCTTTCTGCATCGTGAGCCAAAATACTCTCCGCCGCAGTAGTTCGTACACGCGTTCTCGCCCCATGTGACCACCTGTGTGCGCCAGCCGAATCACATGTTCCCTCTGATCTGCTGGAATAAATGGCAATCTTTGAGGTCGAAGTCCCCTCTGCACCTCCACATCGACGACCAGTTGGCCGTTCTTCAGATGTAGCCGATACCAGATCTGTAACAGTTCGTTCAGTCCTGAATTCAACCTCTCGGGTTTCGTCCCTGTCAGTAGATGCCCACATATTTCGCCTACTCCAGGGTCTTGCTGCTGATTGGCCAAGATATCTTTGTAGGCAACCAATACTGTGTTCACGGGTATGGCTTCAGTTGGCAGCTCACTTTCCTGTATCGGTCGCGACAATGCATCGGGCACCTCATTGTTTGTGCAGTTGACATGTCCGATGGTAAAGTTGAACTCTTAAAGCCGAAGTGCCCAGCGCGCCAGTCGTCCGCGCGGATCCTTCGACGTCTTCAGCCAGATCAGGGGTTTATGGACGGTTTCGACATGGAAGGTGGTCGCTATCATATAGGTCCTCCATTTCTCCAGCGCCCAGACGATATCCAAACATATCTTCTCTGTGGTGGAATACTTTCTCTCTGCTTCCGTTAGTACTCGGCTAGCATACTCGATTGTTCCCGACGGTTGCGAAAGAACCGCCCCGATTCCGATATCACTCGCGTCAACTGACACCGTGAACGGCTCATTCGGTTTTGGGATCGTCAGGCACCGTCGAATGTTAACAGCCTCCTGTTTGAGTTTGTTGAACGCCACCTCCAAGTCCTCGGTCCATACAAATTTCCTGTCCTTCCTCAGCAGTTAGAACAATGGATATGCTTTCTGAGAGAACCGCGGAGTGAATTTTGTGTCGTAACCGACCATTCCGAGGAAACACCTCAGTTGCCGCTTCGACTTCGGTGTTGGGGAGTTCTTTATGGCTGTCAATTTCTCCGGAAGTAGTTGGATTTTTCCATTACCAACCGTGTGTCCCAAGCAAACGATTGAACTACGGCCTATTTGGCACTTTTTGCTACTCAGTTTTGGGCCGGCGGCATCGATTCGTTGCAAAACTGCTCGCAACCTATCCACGTGTTCTGACATTGTTTTGGAGAACACGACGATGTCGTCTCCGTATACGGTTACTCCTTCCTGACCCTCCGGAATGCGAAGCAGGAGACGCCTGAAGGTCGCTGGGGCATTGCACACACCAAAGGGCATCCTAAGGAACTCGTTCTGCTGTCCGTTCACGCAGAACGCAGTCTTCGCTCTGTCCTTTCGTGTCAATGGTAGCTGCTAATAACTGGAACGCAAATCAATGAGGGATAGTACTCTAGCCTAGTGCGGGTGCACAAAGATCTCTTCCATCTGAGGCATCGGGAACGCGTCCTTGATCGTCACTAGGTTCAGCCCTCGGAAGTCGACGCAAAATCGATAGGTTTCATCCGCGTTCCTAGTCAACACGACCGGTGACGAAAATGGGCTGCTCGTCCTTTGAATGACTCCTTTTTCCAGCATCTCCTTCAACTGATTTTGCACCTCTGGAATCAACTTGAATGAAGTTCACCGGTACACCGGTCTGTACTCCTCAACTGGCTGTAAGTCTATCGTGTGTTCCATCCATCTACAGAATCCGTATTGGTCATCCGCGTTAGTAAACAAGTGTGCAAACTCACTAACACACTGCCTGATGGCTGGGATCGGACACTCTGGCAGAAACTTCATCGAGACGCCGCCCATTCGGCACTGATCTTTGGTATCTTCACGATGCAACCTCACAACATCACCATCAACACGCAACTCGTTTCTTTTCAGGTCTATGCTGGCTTTCAATCGACGTAACAGATCGGCGCCTATTATTGTCTCTTTCACATTGTCAATCACTAACGTTGCGTGGCGCAGCCTGACACTACCTATCTGGATCTCAACATTCTGTGTCCCCAGTACCTTTAACT
>QNGE01001417.1:1298-50012 GCA_008508345.1 Paragonimus westermani | reverse complement strand
CCAATGTTGGCCTTGACCGTATTCCAACATCGTGTCGAGATGTTCCTCTAAATGTTGGAAAAACCACGCCTCCGATCTGGCCGTCTGTCGTATTTCGCCTGCCCTGCCTCGCCCGTTGGTCCGATCCAGTAGGGCGATGACTCATCCGGTCGCGCACGTTGTTCTTGATCCGATGGCAGCGGGCTTTTGAACGTACCTCCCCGCGTTGAGGTATTCGGTCGAGCGTTCGAAAACTCGCACCTCCGACCTGACAATCCACCACTCTATCATACTGTCACAATTGTCACGATAAGTGCTATTCCAAATATTATTCCCTGGATAATGTAGCACTAATTCTTATAGAATTTATTTTGTGTGTGTGTCAGTTGGGTTGTAATTTACCACGCTTCTGCCAGCATATATTATTGCTACAAAAGTGTGTAATTTAAATAGTGTCTCACCTAGTAGTATATACACAAATACGATTTCCAAAACGTTCAGTAATGTTACGGCTCTACCGACCAACCAAAATCTTGCGCACACCATCTTATTTTTGCGGTCTGAAAGCAAACTATCTTTACGAATCTTCTCTGTGGTTCTTGTTGTACTAAGCTTGTTTTACTGGTTGAACTTCTAATTGAACAGCGGTTATCTGAAGTAGTTTAAGACACTACACAACCGATGTGCACGCCAAAAATTTAATGAAAAGTTTTGGGATATATTAAGTGACAATTGCTTAGAATATATGTAATAGTCGTTTGTAGGAGAGCCACTTGCGTTACTATGTGACTTTGACTGTTAAAAGCCAACGATGAAAGCCTTGATTAAATGTTCACATTATCCTGCGGATATTCAGCCATGTTGTGGTGATAACACAGCTGCTGCGACTTTCTCCACTATGACCACTTGGCTACCTTATATGATTTACGTGAAAATCGTAGATTTCACCAAAGGTTTTGCTTTGAAATAATTGCTGTTATTTTTTGCAGTGAAAATAGCGAATGCACGTTAGTCTCAGAATACTAATCGTATTCCGAACTTCCTGTTGATTCAACTTTGAGTTATTAGGTTTTGATTGACGATTGGTAAGTATCTTGCGTATAGCAGAAATTCTGCCAGGATTGCCTACCACCAAAATTTCGCTGAAGTATTTATCAAGTATCTTTCCTCAGGAACTTCAGAACAGATATCAGTGTCCGCCTCCGATTTCAAGGTTCAATATGCGAAATACACAAACATATCAGTTAACAACGATTTTTCAAAAGGGGTTCCTCAAGAACTGAAAATTCTTTTTGCCGAAAAAGAAATCATGATGTAATAAAAAGACAATATTGAGGTCGATAAAGTTTACAACATGTAGTAATGGTTTGTAATGTTTCAGTATTTAAGCTAATCACATAATCACTTGATAAGTTAGGCTGCTATTTATGGATTCCCAATTCACCCAAGTAGACCTGTAATACACGGACAGACATTTCCTAGCAATTTATCGCGTTTACCGCGTGTACTTCTTGGTCTCATGACGGCGAAAGCATTTTAAATCTTTCAATCACTGTCAACTCAACCTTGTCAACTGATGCAAGATGTAACATACATCTCGTGAATGAAAGTGGTTGGTGTCAGATGGAGCTAACTGTTTCTGAATCGGTGAGTAGATTTGTTCAAGTATAAGCCGGAAAGAACAAGAGTGATAGCAGATGTGTTCAGTTCGCTGAATAACGCGCTCCAGAACCACGAAAACACTAATTAACTTGGAAACTACCACTGTAACCGCTGCTTGAAATTCACAACGACGATTCTCAACTTCCAGGTGCCACATGAAATGATGCGCTAATTGGATTTAATTGAATTTCCCTGATAGTGATATTCTGTACAGTATTCCGATGCTTAAACATATGTGACTACCAACGTTTACGTTTCCTTTTCATTCGTAGATATTTGCGCAGAAATGTTTACCCATGCCAGAGGGTTAGAAATTTACATGAAACTCTTCCCGAAAACAATTTCTGTTGCATGTCTCAAAATTCCCACCAGTTGCCTATTAGTCATATTATAAGTGTCTGTTGAGGAAATCCTTACATAACTATTTAGTCCTGATGTCTCAGTTTGGTTCTGTCTTCCTTTGAATTCACGATGAAGGATAACATGAAGAGATAGTACGTTATTGTAAATAATGAGCCATACTTCTGTTAGGTGCGTCCTGATTAAACTTGAGTGGGGCACTGGTGACTCCGGTCAAGAATTCAGCTCGTGCCGATTTGCTATGACGAAAATCTGAAGCCTGCGGAGTAGTGCTCTGTAGACTGGATTTACAGGCAGTATATGAGAACGAGTTCAATCCCATCTATGAAAGAGATGGGTAAAGTGAATGGCAATACTACGAGTCGTTGTGGACAAGTCAGTGATAGTACCAGAGTGCAAAACCTGTGACCTGATGTTCAGTGTAGATTTATGTATTGTATTGAAAACAAAACTCAAATTCTGTGCTCTACACTTGACCATATCCACCAAAAATATTTCCGTGTTTTAGGCAGTTAGTCTCATTGAAGTGAGTAGCACACATTTTGTTTGGCCCGGTTGAGTGAAGTTTGTACCAAGTAGGATGAGAATTTATATGCATACCTTGTGGGCGAACGTCAGAATAGTAGCCCACAGACTTAACAACCGGAACACAGACAAGCTTCACACAATTAGGAATGATATATGAGCGAACTTATGAGTTGCTCACTAATAACATACACATAGCAAGAATCTGCCTGGCTCCGAGAGATGATAGAAGACACAATTTCACTGTTTGGCCAGATGATTTAATGCGTTCTGATGTTTAAATTAGAGTTGCTGGCTATATTTTCTGATTATCGTAGTGCTAATCGGACCAAATTAATTACAAAAAACATCCACTAATTTGCCGGTGGTCAGTAGATACAGTTGGTAGCAAAAAGATCTTTAAGTCGCTTCATAAGGATTCATGAGTGCCTGCTGGGTTGCAAATCAAACAAAAACGTCCAGCTAATGTTAGCCGATGCGAACTGGAATTTAAACAATCGAGGAAAAATAGTTAATATACTCAGATCCCATTAACGACAAATGCCGTCAGTCAATCATTATATGGCGTGACTTGGTGATCTGTTGAGTAGCAACTAGGTGGTGCGTGATAATATCATCAATTTTTAATCGTTGGTGAACGAATCTGTTAAGATAGTCGAGAAATGAGGAAACAAAAATATCAGAGAGTGATGAAAATCACTGAGGAACAAATTTACAATGGGTATATTTAGTAGCCTGACGTCATTACATGTCAGATTATGATATGCTTGATGAGCTGTGACCATAATTAGTGGCGAACATGCCATAAAAATGGGGAGATGAAAAACCGCAACACAGAGACCGTAACACGAACATCTGCGAATTTTGTTCCTCAGTTTGCCAAACCGTGTCCCGCAACGTGTTCATTATGAATCAGACCCCGCCATGAATCCGGGAGTGCCCTACTGAAGTAATTTTCAATGTGAAGGCTTTTATACCGCTGACCATGGAGCTACCGCTTCCAGCCCAAACCACCACTCGCAAGTAAGGCACGATGTAACGGACAGTGAGTTGGCATTCGTGTGGAGTGGCCGAGTCAAAAAAGCCCGTGAGACACGGTCAATACGCTTGAAGATCGCAGAGCTTAACCACTCCGAAGACAAATCAGAGAACCTCAACACCTCTGACGCGGTGCTCCCACCACACGTTGATAATGCTTCGAAAACACCGAGGGTCGAAAACGGATACTGTGTGAGCAACCTAGACGCGAATGACTCGGGTTCCCAACCGTAAAAAGGACTGCCACTAAAGTGGTACTGTACACTTAGCCTTTCACTGAAAGACAGATCATGCTGACGCCACGGGTGAGGTAAGCTGGCAACTGCCATTCAAGCATTTGCTATGCGATTTGCGATCTCTTCGGACATTTCAGCAGTGCTAGTACAGCTCCACAAGGTACACGGACTACTCAGCTATTTCTAACGGCTCGCCACCAAGGATGGGAGAAGTTGCAACAGTATCTTGCGCTTAGATATCGCAAAGACCATGGCGATTTGACTGAATTAAGTCACTATGTTATTTGTGGTGTTCTGAAATCCCTTTAACCCACATTAGTCAAAGTGATGCTTCTGCATACTGTCTGTCCCTAATCGATTAGTCAAGAGCATTTGTACACCGTTCTGTCTGCTGTCGATCAGTGCAAACTCTAGTATCTAGTTTATTGCAGAAAACCTGGACACTTCTGTCACACCCTACTTAAGATGCTATTGGTCGGCGATAAGGTGCCACAAACCATAACATGATACGAAGTCTGACGAATAACTGATTTCAGAATGTTCACAAAATTCTGGGTCATACTCTGAGCAGGTAGTCCCAGAGTACAACTCTTTCATCCAAGTCGAAAATCCTTGTGGTGTCTGAGGAGGAAACTGTTGGCCATCTATATGACTGGTGGACTTTAAACTCCTGGCAAAGTACGAGAATGTGGTCACTACAAAACGTCTGGGATGCAACACAGTCTAATCCTAATGAACATGCTCTTCAAAAGTTTTGGTCGACCTACGAAGCACAGTGGCTTGAAGAAAATTTTTAGCTGTAAGAATTAGACTAATCTCTCCGTGATTTGAAGACGAAGTGTGTGAACCCATTTGACACAACTCCACTGATCGATATTTTCTGGAACACAGCCATCAGCGCTTTGTCCAAGACCGGAACTCCACCTACAAAGTGCGCAAGAGGTTGGTATTGGCCGGGTAACTTTTGACGTTTCAGTTAGTTGTTCTTAAGTGAGGTTTTGGTCGAGGAAGTCGCCAGTTCTCCGGAAACATTGCGTGACAAAAAGGCTAACAAAGTGCACTTGTAGGTGGCGTTTCCTGCTGCGAGAGTCACGAGCTTCTGCGGTCTTCACGAGTGCCCCCAGCCCTGGTGACAATTGCTGTTGACATCCTGACAACAGGCTCACGTTACACTTTTTGAAATTTTGCCTGGTGCATTCTTTTGAACTGTACTAGTTGTTAACTACAATCCCATAAATATGAACGGGGTTGTGACCATGTTGAATTCGGACTGAGTAACATAAAAAGAACTCTGTCCGGAGGCCAGTCTTTTTCTGTGTTCGTGCGTTAGCCTCGAGTAGTTGGGTTGGACGAAAAATTCCAAACTAGTCGTATATACCCCATAGTTCGTTGTTCTCTACCTTTGACCGTCGTTGCGTTATCCGCCGTTCCACTAACCATTGTCCGGGTATCTCTTTACGAAATCGTAGGCCGTGGATACGTTTACAACATTTTCTACTTCGGAGGGCTAAGATGCGCACAAACAGAACCCGAAGGCTTAGTCAGTGACACGGGTGGGTGGCCAGTTGAACTTCTGCTGGGTGTTCTTAGCCTAGGATTATGAGTGGGCTTACCATCAACCTTCTAGATTGCCTCACTTTTACCTGTTTCACTACCACCGGTTGCCCGGATGAGGTGGAAAAGCTTTAGAGAATTGCCGGCTTGTTCCAACTGAATAAAGCATTTTTTCACACGCCCCACCATTCTCCCGTTGTTGTTTCCGGAGTTCCAGACGACCATGTGCTTCGGTTTGGTCTAGTTGGTTGAGACCAGGAGTAAAAGAAAGTGCACGTCAGCAAACGTAAAGCGTCTATGTTGCTGCTCGTTTGGATACGACAAATTATGGTTGGCAACAAAAGTGGTTTTCCGGTGAAGTACACAACGAACTTGGCACGTACGCGTGACTGGAACCCACGCAAGTGCTTCAGACTAACTTGTAATCTTGGAAACAACGATTTCACTGGTGAAAATTGTGAACAAAAAACCAATGTTTGACACTGTGTTTTGTGGGTAAACATGTGAATCATGCGTATTTATTCATCCGCATTATAAAGGATTACGTTAAATACAGTGGGATTTTTGCCAAGCTCTTTGGATGTTTACATTGTAGGTCGCACATACCTGTTGTGAATCTTTTGTAAACGACTATAAACGGCGTTCAGCTTGTGCGGAGTGGAATTCTACTCGACGACAAATTCTTCCTTGAGGAGCCCATCAAAATATAGAATATCGTCTATATCATCTGTTTGCAAAAGTACCACTATAAGTTCACCTACGGTATTTTCTTCAAAAACCCACGCGCGTCGGTAGATCTGACGAAGCATTTACAAGCAGCAAACCAGTTTTGCAGACTGCTATTTGGTTTACAAACGTCGTATCAACAATTTGTGAAATTCTGGGAATATTGCGTGTAGCGTGTGCGCGTAATACGGTATGGAATGATCGTGTCGTTTCAGCTGGGAGTGAACTCTGCAAATTTTGAACAAACGAAGACGTGAGCGGTCCAATCATCCCAACGAAATTATCAGTGTTCTTCACAGTATTGAACAGATGTCTGGCAAAAGTAAAACCTTTTGTTAAAAAAATTGGGCACACTACGGTAGTTGGCTGATTTCACAGAAAATTTCTTCTAATTTTAAGATGGCATAATAATCCAAAACCTAACTCAGCGTGATGACAAAAAACCAACCTTGGCCCGCCCATTCGGATGATCTATATTTAAAACGATGTCCCATCGCCTAATCCTTCCCCACTTTTCATTGTCCGTTCATCAGACGAGAAGCGCGCTTAGGAACTCTGGATCATACACCCACGCTACCTAAGGATCAATATAGTGTGCATAACGATGAATACAGAGAAGTGAACTCACAAAGATATGTCCACTTGGTTGCCTCTAAAAATCATGCCTTTAGTGTCAATCACCGTGAGCCGATCATTTCAACTGAGAATTTTTGGATTCACCGACATTTTTTATTATGGCAATGTCGTCAGCGTTCTGCAGTTTTCTGAGGGGAGCTCTGAATACAACTGCTTTGTATCTTAAGCTTCGTGACTCTCTAAATTCTAGTACATTGTTAAATGAGGTTTTCTTTCTGTCAGCCTCATCATTACTGTATAGATGATACATACTATTGCTGCTCACTAATACAAACAGCAGCAATAGGCGTGTACAGTTTCCATCAAGTTTTGTGCGTGAGTTTGTTCCTCGAACGGAGGATGTCAGTAATTAGCTCTTCTTGTAAGCAGCTGGTCGAAGAAAGCGTGATGACGTGTTTGTACAAGTTACACACTTGTATCCACACACTAGAAGCCAAGCCCCAACTGATTAAGCAGTCAGCTCGCTGCTTCTCAGTTTCTTTGCCAATCGCGAAAGTCACCAAAACCGATTTCATTTAAAATGTGCTATGCCTGAGCACATTTGTGTACTTACGAGTTTTCACCCATAGGTAACGTGACCGAAAAACATGTTACAACTATTAGCTTAAATGCCAAAATGTAACGTTGTTGAAAACACGTCAACAAACTGTTTTGTTAAGGAATGATTGACTATAATTCCACTTTCTACTAAACTTGCTCATTCGTTCCTAACGTCCGGAAGCTTGATCAGAAATTTGCTGTTACTCTGGCACCGCTGGATGACGTGAAATGACAGAAAACAACAAAAATAACAAAAAGGGTGAAACAGGGCTGACCAGAAGAGCTAAAAATGGTATGAATGCAAGTACATAATTCAGTACAATATGTCATCTCGGATGGCATTTCTAACTGATGAGTTGAGTGATCGCAAGAAACTCAGTCATTCTGGCGATATTTGCCCACTCTACCCAACGGAAAAGTCAGTTTCTTCATTATGCGTGACCAAATTGTTGTTTGATCATAACGCAGCTTTATTTTGTTGTCCCTTAGTGTAGAATCTCCGGCCCTGGAAACACTCAGATGGCGTACAGGGTACATGGTCTGGACACCGTCAAGTGTGCAACCTGATCAGTTGACCAACTGATCAAGTAGTTGGGAACTTATGACATCCCAAACATTTTCTTCATACATTTCAAAAGCTATGAGGAGTTTTCTATTGGACTCACTCATAGATGGTTAACTCTCAGCTAAGCAACACATGGTAATTTGTTTGCAAACATTGCACGTAAACTGATAATCCGTTGACTACTTTTCTTCCTGTTCGCTGATTAGATATTACGTGATTGACACACCATTATCTAACATAACTATTATCGATTAGTGGTCAGAATGTAATTTATTTCAAGTTAAACATGTTTGGTCGCAACGTTTGCACACGTATTACTGTCAGCCTACAAGAGAATTTGGTCACTCTGATCACAATTAACCACCGCTTTCAAATGTAGAGCAACGCTTCCGGTCGACCGTTTTAAACAGTAATCAACAGAAACTAATTCCGGTTTCGTCAGGACTCCTAACTAGTGTGTTGGCCTCCAAAAACCGAGACTTTCGACGTAAATAGTTCGGCTTTGAATCGTTTACTCTTGCCGCTGCTTCGTTTGAAGTGTCATCTAAATTGCAGACGCAATCAATGGTGGTTGTTTTGTTTGTCCAAATAAGGGGCAATGTAACTATCGGAGTGGTATAATAGTCAAGCTGAGGCGCTCACTCGTCTAGTTTGTACGTCATATTTGGTGTAACCAAACAGACTATAACCAAGAGAACACTCTTTCAGCCTGAATCATCCCTGATTGTCTTTGTGATCGCACTTACATGACAGCAAATATACCCACATTCAGAGAAACTTGCATGGTTTCAAAAAACAGGTTTGATCTTTGGAATGCAGCCGAAGTCTACGGCACTGTAATTTCTGTGAGGCAGACTTACGCGGTCTTCCGTGATTAGCCCTGTGGTTGCTTGCCAGTTGCCAACGCGTAGCTTCCACATCTCCCGTTGTGAATTAGAAGAGGTTGGTTTAATATTTAACGCAGTATCTTTACTGGCACTTAGGGCACACATATAGCACAGTTCGAGCTTCCCTCTAATTTGTCAGGAGCTTCGTTTGGCAATGCTCCCTCAGACAGGTTCCATACAGGGGTAACTGTACGCAATTCAGAGGTCAACTGCATAATGTTCATACACTTTATGAAGACGGTTAGTACAATTCACATTGGTTTGTCTGCCTCTAACACAGTCCCTTTTACAAGTTGAATTCCGTAGACTTTGCAACTGGAAGGCCAAAACCTCTGGCTCACTGTACAATCTTCAGGTTTTCACTCGACTGATTTTTGAGGTTTTGGATACCACATGATTGCTCTGTGTTGAGAAAGTTCCTTTCTTCTCAGATATTTTATTACGCACTCAGTTACCGAATGCTGTCGAAATGATCAGTACATAAAAGCTGCCCGGAGAGTTGCGACAAACGTAGAATGAAACATGGCCAGTTTTTATATAATCTGCCGTTTTATCAGCTGATCGAGATAAATCTGTTGGCAACTCACCTCACAAACCATAACTTGTGCAAGGTCATTTGCAGACGTGTGTCAGATAAACGAGCATAAACAGTGAAATAGATTGCTTCCAGCCAGCTCATTGAAAGTAATCGAAAACGTGCTTAAACCTGTCCCGTTAAGGCAGCAAATACGATCCGAGAGCTCGGAGTACCATGTGGATTAGTACATAAGTTCATTGTTCGGCTTGGTCTTGCGTACCATCAAAATCAATTAGTTCGGTACAAGTGAACACAACCTGTTTAAATAATGTCAAACTGACAGTATACACCTCACGCGTGATCCGCTTCTGTTCGGTGTTCGCATCCAAATTAGCTGATCTTCGACTGTTATTTGGTTCCAATTTCTAGTTAAATTTCAATTGCCAACAAAGAAAGCGGTATATGATACTAAAGGATTTCTAAAGCGTTTGCAATGTACCACTTGGTGAATCGGCTGCAAGTTAACTGCTCGCATTTGCATGTTCATTTCTAGTTAGTTCACTGCAGTATATCAGTCTGGCGAAGCGTCCTCAGTTCTGCCGCCAAAAGTTCCGATTAGCAAAAGCGTTACAGCATACATCGGTGAGTTTGCGTGTAATGTATTCTGAGAATAGTAATTCACTATTTAACATTGGTTTACCTGGAGATGTAGTTGGTTTGTAATGTGAGTATATGTTGGTTGGCTCGTTCGTGCTTGCATCTCACCTGTTTAGTTTGGGGAATTTCTTTTGTGTCGCGCAAAAGAGTTGTTTCCTTTATATGGAACATTTTTTAAGTACACTGTTACTGTTATGTTACAAGGTACATCGCTCTCAGTGCTGAGGATTAGAAATGTGTTAATGGTGCGGCTGATGACAGCCAAATCTTTCTGCAATTAACTGCAGTATGTTTTCAACTGGTCAGCTTCCTTTCTTTATGTGACAGGGCTGCACCCCACCACTCGCAGTTCGGATCAGTGCAGCTCGGAATAAACACAAGTTAGAACTTCAAACTGTAATCAAAATTTGGACAACTGAGGTTGTTCCACAGGGCTCGTCAGATTTCCACTAATGACTTTATATATGGAAGAGAATAGATTGTCATTGTAACTTTTCTCGCACACCGGGAATGAAAGATGCTCGCCATGTTCATTACACTCGAAAAGCGTTGAGTTTAAAGTTCACAAAATTAGCTTTTCATAACTTTCCATATCACAATTGATGGTTGCCAAGTCTTAGTGTCTGCCTTTGGTTGTACATACCTAACAGTGCGAAAATCTTTTTTAATTTCTGTTGACAGTTTTGTTTATCATAACTGCTAGTGTAAACTGGGGAATGCCTTCTCCAACACAAAGTGCTGGCAAGCCGTTAGTGGAGGTTTCTCTATCGGGACAACAGACTAATAACGAAGATAAAGGATTACCTCAACATTTCGCAATATTAGTGTGAACAGTGAGGTAGCAGGCACTATAAAAAGAACGTGCAAAATATGCTGGACGTCACCAGGCCTCAGTCACACTATGGAATCAAGTCGTTTCCTTTGCTTTATCGAGTCAATTGATAAATACTTACTCGATTTGTCTAGCACTGGCTAAGATTAACACACTAAATCGTTGCCAGTGCTTCAACCCGAAAAATGTGTCTAACATTTAGTAGGTTGTGTTAAGTTGTTTTTACACTACAATGCCTGAAACAACGAAGGTACTCTTCAGTGCGCAGACTGGAATTGCTAATCAACTTCAAGGATGTTTAATATGAGTGTCCTCCGGCTGTTTGACTAACAAATGCGGAGGCACAACATTATCTGGAACGTAAGATCAACGGAAATTTGCAGTTACTCATCGTGCGTACGCTGCACATGTTCTCTCTTAATGCTGGAGAAGGTGATCCATTTGTTTCCAAATATTATAAACTGTCTGTTACAGCTAATGATCCAGAAATCAAGTCGGAATTCTGTCAAACCACATCGGTGGTATGATGACCAGAATTTGAGCTGCGAACTATGTTCTCAAGAACTTTGTCCATTTTGTCACTGACCTAAAATTAGCTGTGCAGATTACCACTTTTGTTTTGAAAAAGTATTCTGGTTACCTGCTACTTGATTTAAGGTGAAAAGCAAACGTTCGGTTAACTCTGAGCTTTAATCAATCGATGCTACACGTTCAATTAGGTGGAAAGCACTCATTTCAATCATTCTGGTGAACATTGCTTGAACGTTGGAGAAACAACTATAGGTTCTATTATTCCATCCGTGAAGGGTGAACGAAACGTTCTCAAGACAATCAAATAAACTATTGCATTGTGTCCACTTTCATAATTGTCTATTAAAAATTGTCACTCTCAGTTTGAGAGCTCTAATCTAATCTAAATGACGCTCAATTCATATAGACAGGATTCTTCATCAGCAATCAGCAGTGTTAATCAAACAGCTGAAAGTTTAGAAAATTCCTTGTTAGCTGGCTTTCCACAGACCGTTGAGTGTTCGGAATCAACGCATTGTAAAATGAATTCATATCACATCAATCCTGTGACAGCAGCCACCTCCGTGTAACCTGTGTTTTTGGGTGTTGCCTACCTCGAACTAACAGTCTGCGTTTGTCACACTCAACTACCTAATTAGATCATCCCTGGTTTTCTGTATGAGTCACAGAAACTATAGCTGCTGTTATCAAGCAGAACCTTCCCAAGGGGCTGCTAGACTATTGTAAACAGAGAATATTTTGCAGTCTGTACCGCGCACAATTTTGTTTTCGTGTTTTTTCTCAAGACGGCGTCTACTGGGCTTTCATATATAGTCGTCCATTAGAAGTCAGCTACTAAAGAGAGCTCTAAATACTCTACCTTTTCGGTCACCGCTACCATTACATTTTCAGCCAGCTTGCCGGACGTTCTTTTTGCAACAATGGCGGAAGTTAAAATGTTCGGGTTATCCCAAACCGAGCATCGCTCAAAATTGATGGCAGTATCTGCATTGAGATTAGCCTTCTGATTAGTCTACTTCAACTGTCAGTACCACACTCAAAGTTAACTTTTATCGGATCCAGTCATTGTAGAATATCCAGAATGGAGTTTGCTCTGCGACCTTTGTGCTTGTAAGACTAGCGTGTTAATCACAACTTTACTGAACTTACAGTAAACATGATCGAAATAAGCCCACACGACCACTCACCCATAATCTTGTGAGTATTGTTCATGTTGCGTGATCATTCCGAAATGGGGAGTAAACAGAATCGCCTCCTACAATCAAACAGACAATTTCTTGATGAGGGTTTCTCAGTTGAGTTGAAATTACTGCTCCCATTGAACCGGCAGAACGCTGCCTGATTCTTTATTGGAAGATCTGAATGTCAAAGCTGTGATCACATGTCTGTGGTTTCCAGTTTGAAATAATCCAATGTGGCTAGTTCCTGCACGAACCCCTCTTCCCTGCATATCCTACCTATTCGGACAAGGAAAGCTCCAGTCAGGCTTTATTCAGGCGCACATTAAAGAAATTCTCAAAGAGCATTCACTATCCTATCGGAATAAGCTTCTGGTACACATATAGTCCAATCGTATCATCGGGTCTCCGGAAGGCTAGAATACGCTGTAAAGAAAAATGGCGTTTCACTCCGCCCTTTACAAATACGTACGGGTTAAACTGGAGTTTATACAAACTGAACCATGACTTACTTGAATTGTCTGCATCGTCAAAAGTACCTAAGGTGTCATTTATATAATTCCAAGACCGCTTCTATGAAACGTCAATTCAGGTGCAACCATGAGAACGGCTTTTGAAGTAGGGCCTACTGTGTTGTAAACTCCGTGATGCCTTCAATTAAAAACTGCTCCGTTTCTGAGGTTAACATAGAACCTGTTGTTTGTTTGCCACGCCCTTCCAGGTTTTTGGCCGCTTTAGACTTTTAACCCTCAAGACAGGGAGTTTGGTTTGTGGGTTATTGTTTCATTGTCTAAAGTTGGTTGTATATTGACGTATGGCCAGAATTCACGGAATTTATCCCCAAAGGTCGTGATGCCTTTAGAGTTTTCTTCCATCGTTTTACGATTTCATTGTTACATCTACCGTTTGTCAAAACGGTTCCGTTTCGCTTCTTTCCACGGTGCAGTATACAGTTGGAATCCTTTGTCACTGATAGGTATAAAAAAACTGTTAGAATATATATCCCGTGAAAGCGTACTCTATAAATGCTGAGCTCATCTGAACTTAAGAGTGCAGTTCCTGTGAGTAGTTTAGCTCACACAGGCAAGCTCGCGACGAAGCAAAGCTAGGCTTTTGTAAATGCAGTCGTAGTTACGTATATGGCATTATCCTAATCGTTAGCAGTAGATATAGACAGTAATTAGCTGGTTTCTCAGAGACATGGTATTTTCATACAGACGGAGAGCAACAAAAAACCCAGACTAAGTGATAAAAGAAAGTTGGGGGACAAGAGTACTTTGTCTCCACAAAGGCTCTCAACCCCACATCACATTAACTTAGCAAACAAACAAATAAATAACAAATAAATTTAAAACGGCAACGGTGAGTCATTCTCCCAAGGCTTTTATTGATTTGCCTAATTAAGTTCACCTACCTGACAAACAACGCATCCAAACAACAACACCGTTCACGCCCACAAAGTCGATTGGCAGCCGTCTATTCCGTCATCGGCGGCTATCGACTTACCGAATCGTAGAACTCTCAACGCCATTCGTTCAACTCATGCAGTAAGCCAATTGGCTACGACATCAATAAAGCAATGCTGGGAAAGACGAATGAAAGTTGTTATTCTTTTTATATGGCCCAACCACCTGGCTCAATACAGCATTAATAACAGAACAAATAAACTCACTCAAACAATTCAACTAGGTATTCTCTTGAAAAACGCATGGTCGTTAAGCCAGCGGTAATGCGAGTTGCGAACAGACTGTGAGAGGTTTCAAGTGTATTCCTTTTACCTACTGCGACAGCAAAGATATAACGGGTGCTCCGTGTACCTGAAGCTTACGGTTCAGATTTGGACTTGTCTGTCATTAGACGTGTCTTAGATTTGCGCAAAATACGCCAGCCTTGAAAACGTGTGTTACATGTGAGTCGCCATTAGCACATTCGAAGTAAACGAACCAGTCGTAAGCCTTCAGATGTACGCTGTCTTAAAGTAAATCTGTGTAATCACTACAAACACTTAGACTGCGTTTTGAGATTGTAGAGGGCACCCTGAAAGAGTCGACAGGGCGCAGTAAAATTGTTTGTGATTGAGTGAGTCACAAACTTAGGTGGCCACGTGAAAACCACTGAAATGGAGTTTGTAATGTGCAGTGTGGTTGCCTTGATAATTTAAAAGAGATCCAAACCCGTTAGTTTTGGAATTCTAATGAATTAAAATCAGCCAGAAAAGCAGCCAATGTTACACAAAATGCGATACAAAATGATGTTAGGTGGTCAGAACTGCTAATTTTTTGACCACGTCTCTATAGAGCCCTCTACACCACAAGAAATACACAAACTGTTCAAGAGATCGGCTGTCTAGGTGAGATTTCCCAAAAGGTTCGGACTGGAACCGGTCAAGTTTATCGTAAACTGACTGGCCAGTCCTTTGGAGCATTTGGCAGGTTTTACATAACATTTTGGATTAGGTGGGTGACTGAGATCCAGTGTAACACTTCTGAATCTTTGATACGGCTTCATAGCTCAGCTGAAAAGCATTTACTGAATCCTGGCATGCGGTTTCTGTTACTGGCTTTATTCTGACAACAGCCCAATTTTTTCACAATTAGGTCTCTCAAATTTCCAAACCTCCGAACTGTGATATTAATAGCATTAGTTAGTCCTTCGTTGATGGCGCTGACGACATTAAGCGTGAAAGGACTGATAAATCTTTCGTAGATGGCTGATGTCCTGAATCACATGGTAGGTTCCTTAGGACAGAGGGTTATGCGGGTGAGTCAGCCTAATTTTGAAACTGCAGCAAACCCAGCATGGCTTTGCGGTTCAAATGGTAGAGCTGTTGAAGTCTTCCAGCTTCCCTTTTTTCCCTCTTTCAAATCCAGCTGAGATTTGAATGGTTCATCGTTGATTTTTTGTTGAATAACTGCAATTTTCCTTCTTTGCTGCAGTTTTTTTTAATTTGTCCCGTTGATTGGTTTCAAGCAACTGAGTATAGCTTTAGGGAATCACCTATGCCGCAAATGTATGCAATGGGCTGGCCAAACACTTTTCGTGTGGTACCTTATCTTCAGTTATAGCAGAGCACGAGAACCTAAAATCTCAGCTTCGAAACGAAAAATGACAGTGATCTTGTGTAAACTGCACAAAAGTGGTGTGTTTCAAATCTGCAATTCTAGCTAGTACATCTGATGAATATTAAGTACAAAATAAACTCTGTTCCATTTTGCGAAGGAATGATCACGCAGTTGTGCTTGTTTCAAATCTCTGGTAGACTGTTTGAATGCAAACGTTTCAAGTGTTTTCCCCCCTACTTTTTATACTAGCCTCTTACAGTAGCACAGACGTTTGGTAGACCTTACGGACAACTAAGAGAGAAATAATATGATACTTTTTTTAATTGGTCAAAATCAACTGATGCCATAAGAAACGTAAAGTGGTAGATTCACTGTTACAAACGTCGTATCATCGAATGCTAGAAGTCCAAGACCAAGTTCAGTCAGTAGCTGCTCAGGCAGAACATGAAGATACCGAAATTTAACGAGGCTATTTTGATTTGAACATACCCACCAGCCTCGTGGACACAACTGAGAAAAACCATTGAGATGGCATAGCCTAGATTATACGTATTCGAGGTGCATATGGAAGCACCTATTCGCCGTCTGTTTTCACTTGTCTGACACACATAATATGAACGTTCTGGTCCTGTGTCCAATCAGAGTAAAAGAAATGTCAATATATCGCAACATATAATTAGTCTGTCCCACTGAAGTTGCTAATGGAACTTGGTTTTTCAGCTTAACTTAATTAACTCCACAACTCTGACCGACGCCATATAGGTAGGATGCAAATGTTATTAATTAACTTTTGAGGAAAAATGCCTAACTACGCTGGGTACAGAGTGAGAGTACTACCTAGAGCTGGAAACGAATCAGACATCCTAATTTTAATTCAGCCTTTTTCAATTCCCCGGTCAATTGAGCGGAAGCGAAATTTTATGTTAGTTCAGTTTTGGTCTGAAGTGTATGTAGAAAAACAGCCCACTACAGAGTGTTGCATATTTACTACGTTTCGCAACCAAATTGATATGAAATATTAAAAAATCTAAAGTTGTTGCACTCCGCAGAGTTCTCTGTAAAGCCGTATACCTCACGACGGAAGCTGAACTGTAGCCAAAACTAGTAAGCAACTATCTTGATCAGTGTACTAATGATCCCACTACCGAAAGATTTTATGCAAATTTCAGTCAACTTTATCTGTGAATAGGACTGAGTGAAACCCGAAAAAGGGTGGCCAACTTCGGACCCCGGATGACATCTTCAGACAAAAACCCTCTATATAAATCTAAGAGTAGCTGTCAAGAAAAAGTCAGATGTCCCCAATGTGTAGTAAACCTAATTACTTTCGAAGATTACGGATTTAGGTTTAAGAATTCGTCGGGTGATTTGACAACAGCAACAACCCAAATCAAGAACACCACCACCAGCTATCAGAAAAGCAGGCATTACCAACTCAAACTAAAAAGTTAATCCAATCCACGGTAGGCTTCCATAGCTCAATTTAACTCTCGTCACACTCGACATGCTGAAACATTTTCACGGCTGATACCGACGAATAGGTAGGCCGAAATGCAGCATATATATTGTCCGCTTGGTCTCATTTGACTAGATGCTGGAAATAAATTTTCCATCATATAGTGTCCTGCGAGACAAATGGAACAACCGATTCGGCGCACTAACAACTACATCAGTTTTTCCAACGTGAAAGTGAATTTGCAGTCTATTAGGGGCTAATTTGTTCTTGCATGACACCTGTCTTCTTACTATGTTCATTGTTTTTATGATCAGGCGGACTCAGTAAAATTAGAAATTATCCCACAAGCTTTGAATTCTTATAAACTTCATGTGCATAGTTTAAAATTGAAGCGCGGGTTAACTACGGTGATATGGATTTCTTATGTTAATGAAATTACCAATTTCCTGCGAATTTCTATCTCAGACCTGCTTTCCATCAAAAGACTTATTTTGTTCACAAAATTTGCTTGTTTTCTAAAGGTGTATTGAATAAAGAAAAAGTAACCACACGCGGGACTTCAAAAAAGGTTCATAAACAAATTAACGTGAATGACTACGATTCACCTATCTGACCTGAAAAGTAAACCAGTTAGAAATGCAAATTGTGCCTTTGAAATTTTTGTTTGTCCAGGTGTCAATTATACCTTTCTCTTATATCAGAAGGAATTAAACCTTGGAGACGGTGTCTTTGATGTCACGTTCCCGCAGTGTGGACGGGCAAGAGATTTGCATTTCGCTCTCCGAGGAGAAAACAACAAAAACAATCTTTTCATAAAACAGAATGGCCTTCGATGAATTTCCATGCCAGACCGGTATAATCATTTATCAAAATAAGTAGCAATAGGGAAAGATATTGATCAAGAATAAAGCGAGGGAAAAACAACTAGGCGAAACGCGAATACGACTTTGTTTCACTTATGCTCACAAACTAGCCAGGCTCTAAATAACCAGTATAAGAAACAATCTTTCCCGTCAAAAATTTGAATAAAGAAGACAGTAGGCGGATATTGCACGATTTATGTCCGGACAAATTTCGCTGCATCTTTACGAATGCATACTGCAAACTATTTATATCACTACCAAGGTAGCGACAATCCTACAAGCAGTTGTTACTGAACACATAACACGGGTTTGAACTTTCGGATTGTAATCCGAAAGTTCGGCATAGCGCAGTGTTCGCCTGTGTAACGTTGAGTAGATAACGCGAAGTGCCGTTGTGGGGTCACATTGGTGTTGCGTCATTAGAATATGACGCACAATGGACGATGCAGGCTCCCTGTTTCTATGCGCGGTTGACATCATGTTTTCGCGTAATCTGTTTCCTGACCCAATTTGGGATGGGCTCCGTGACCCTAGTTCGCAACTGGCGCTCAGTCCTGCATATGTAGGATGCTCCGCATCTACATCGATATTCATAGGTAAGGTTGGATTTGGCTGACTCAGGTACCGGTTGTTTCACACAGGGTGTCGGAATTCGGAATGTTCTGAACGGAATCACTGGAACCACTGCAGTGTATGTTCTCGCGATAGAACTAACCAGACGACGGTGAATAAGTTGGCATACATCATCACCCTTGAAGGGAAGACGAAGAAATACCGGCTTTTTGGACACTGTGTCGGGTCGAATTCCTATGTCTATCGGCTGTTTAAATCTTGCAATAAACGGTTTAGAGTAACCGTTTTGTTGTAGGGTATCTTGTTCGCTTTCTCATACTGATATACAAATAGTATGTAGTATGCACTCGTAAAGGTGCCGCGAAATTTGTCCGGACATAAATCTTGCAATATCATCCTACTGTCTTCTTTATTCTAACCAATATTAATTGGGGTGGGTTGCAGGGAAGAGAACAAGCTGTGGAGTAGGTTGGACACATGTTTCCTAACAACGAATAACGTTAACTCATCCATCCTGGTTCACCTAGTTGACTATCTGCAGCACGGGTATGTAGAAGGCTTTCCGCATCGTCCGCTTCGGCTCCTGCTCCTCGTAAGATTAAATCACGCATCTTATCTGTAACCGATGATGTCTCAATCCGATTGCGCCACCCAACTTTATACTCTCAAAAACAGTATGTTCATATCCCGGAATGACCATGGTCAAACAAAACACTGGTTCTCGTGATGACTGTGAGAATTTCCAACTACCTGAACTCGCCCCATCAGTCACGGAAACTTTCCGGGTGCTCCAAGCTCCAAATCCTGAAATGTTTCAGTAAGTTATTTTTTGTCTGAAACAGAATTGGTAAATTACATCCAAACAAATTTGCGCATCCTGGATGTCTCCGGATCCCCAGGAACTATCACTCCCTTCACTAAAAACACGCGTGGGGCTGTCAGAGGCTGTACTACAAACCCTGGCAATGTATATGATACATTTTTTCAGACCCTCTTTCTTGAACTTCACCAAACCAAAGTACTACAATGTTACCCAGTTAGAAAGCTGATAGAGGTTACTTTCATAACCGAGTGGAAATCACTTACCAGCTGCATGATATATTTATTCATTATTTTGAAGAATCATACACACACAACTACACGATTTCTGTTTACGCTTTTCAGAACTAATTACATTCAGACAGATATTCCTCTACCAACTACTCTGGTGACATCGTATGGCGCCGTACGAATGAAGTTGATATTAAAGTATTCTACTGCTAATAAGCTGGGTGTCAACAGAGGTAGCGAAACTCGAGTCTAATAATTCTTTTCTAAAGGGACCGACTGGAAACTCTATGAGAATGCGAAAGCTGTGATCAGCCGTGAGTGATTTTCAATTTACTCGAAAACCGAAATTGCGCACAACTACTAAGTAATCCAAATACCGCTGAATAAGATAATGATCTTTCTGATATCACATTAGGGAAAAATCTTATTCGTAGGGTCATTGATTGGAGTTAAAAACAGTCCCTGTCTTCTCTCGAGTAGATCGGGCAGTCAGAAGGTTAACCACGGGCAAATTTGGCTGTGTTCACATATGATGATTCATTCGGGCCTAATGTACAGTGTTCAGTGCAGTGGTCAACGCAGTTGCCCCTTAATAGCGTGGCTGGAGTTCTGGTCCCCTCCGTGGGAAGGATATTCACTAGTCAAAGGCTCTAAAAAGAACAAAACTCGAAATGGGCCGACTGGAAATTCTATGGGAATGCAACGATATTGATCAGTTGTGGGTGATGTTCAATTTCTACTTAAACCACAACCATCTGCTGCTCATCGGAAGCATAAACGTGATCTATTTCCGGTCACGTGATACAGACTTTAGCCTTTCAAAGCTGAGTGGAACCACTGATACGTTTCTCTGCGTAAGCCAACATTGACCTAATCCTTCTTGGATCTACAAAGAACCATCTTGACATCGAACTTTTATCCATTCCATTTTTGCCATTCCAAATAATTCAGCCTTTCTTTAAATTCAGAGGTCATTTTTCGTCCGCGATTAAATATTTTTCTGCAAAATCCGTACCCGAAACTATACGCTGAAACAATTACTCGTTGATGATGTCACCTTGCTTGGTGATGAAACTTTTACAACCTAATTGCCAACCTCGATGAGCATACCAATACCAAAACACACTGAGTTAATTTGGCATTCTTATCGATATTGCTCTTTCTTCACCAGTTGTTTTAAAAGCATATTTCGACAGTCTTTCTTTTACCAATGTTAAAGAGTCACATGCTATGCTCTCCAATGATTGTTCCAACCACGCAAGGTCTAATTCGCTAAAGCCTGGTTTTTGTTTTAATTGCACGTTTGGTACGCCTTGGCAAAAGCTCCAATTATCGTTTGAACTGGTTGATCACTACAATTTGTAAACAGCCTCCCTTCAGGCTTATTGGCAGTGGATCAGTGATGTCTATGCCCAGTACGCGCACGGCTTGTTCTGTTACGATAGATTGCATTGGCGACTTTGTTGTCATGGTCTTCAACTCTTGTCGGCAAATGGAGCACGCTCGAATAAAATCGGTTACACCTTTCAGCATCGCGGGCCAAACTTTCCAACGTCGCAATGGATCGAGCACGCACTCTCGCCCCATATGGACGCTTATGTGCACCAGTTAAATTACCCGTTGCCTTTGGCCTACTGGAGTAAATGACAACCTTCGAGGTGGTAGCCCACTCTTCATCTCTACGTTGGCAACGAATTGGTTGTTCTCCAGATGTAGCTGGTAGCAGATATGTAACAGCTTATTCACTTCTGAAGCTTAAAGCTTGCGTTTGGTTCCTGTCAACAAATGCTGCCATAGTTCGCGTACTATCGTCCTCTGTTGAGTGACCAAAACCTTCTTGTCAGCGACAAGTAAAAAAACATTACATGGTTGTAAACAACATTGCGTGGACAATGGACTTATGGATGAACTTCAAAGTTTTATAGTCACACTTGAGAAGCTGTAGACGAGTGAAAATAGTGATAAATTTGAATATCATCAAGTTTTCACGGCAGGAAAGTCTAGTAGTAATAATATCTATTATCAGTAGCTACAGAAATAAATGCTCTAAGATTATGAGGTTGTGCATACTTCTTTTCTTGTGGATGAACTTGAAAAAATTTGTCACTCACTTTTCTTTCAATAGATTTGATGAGACTAAGCATATTTGTCTTGCCGATTAGACGTAAACGCACACAGAAACATTCCTCGTTTGTCCCACAACTACACCCAATTATTCTTAATGTTGATATGATCGATTATTGTGATTTCGTATTTTGAAACGTTTGCTGACATCTTTCAGTGGTCTGTTAATCTCACTAAAATGATATGAGAATATAAAACCAGCAGTGACCTTACGTCCGCATCGTGTAGATTTATTAGCATGCCCGTTGGCATAGTCAGGAAGCCCAGAGTTAGATCACACCTTGTTTTCAACTGTTGTTGCAAGAAAACCGAAATAAACATGGACGTGTTTACCACGTAGAAACTATAACGTATAAGTGTAGCTGGCTGTTGTGATCTCTACAATACTGCACCGCTTGCCCGCGGCGTGTAAATCTGTTAAATACTATACGGTTGGCAAGCCTAAAAAAAGGCAAATTCGAGCATGTTTGTTTACTCGTTGCTTTCCAGCTACATGCATATGAAACCACCAAATATCATAGACATATGTGCTCTTGCCGAGATTCTAGTTGATAAATTAGTAGTTGATAAACTACTACAAATTAGTCAGCAGTCAACAGCCAATAATGAACGAACCAGGACAGAAGTGCTTCAGAACATCATAGTTTGTGTTTAGTCCAGCGTAGCCAATTAAAGACGCTGGGTTAGAAAATGTGGAACGACCATCAAGTTTGAGCGGTGCCCAAAACTGAGGATTTAACAACTTGTGTGAAATTGCCTCTCGACGGCCATTGCAAGCCTCGCACTCATCACCTGGGATGAATGAACATTCAGTAGTATACATTTGGCAACGATGCAATCATCACTTTGGGGAGATTCGATTCGAAAAATTTGACGACGTCTTTAAAAACCCAAAACGGTTGAGACGAAACCAAACCAACACTTGCCTAAGATGACGATGCTCTTTTCGTCGTTCCGTTCGCTTGTCAATATCAAGTGTTTGATTGCACAAAAGACTTTGGTGGGTGTTGTTCACAGTTACTTTGTCTACTAAATATGTCCATATACTGAGTTAGTCCTTTGAGAAACACGCATCTTTCCGAGGTTAGCCTTCACAAGTTTTGCAGTCATTTCATAAACAGTGCATGATTTAACTAACCGAGTAAATATACTAACCAATAAAAGAAATGTCGTTTTGGTGTAATTACACGAAATCAGGTGTTTACAACACGAGTTACCGAACAGTGTAGACGTGGCAACCTATTCGAATCACCAGGTTCAATTGAATTTCAAGATTAAAGAGAGCTTATATTTGTTGTCTACACCTGACTCAGTTGAACGACACACAAACAGCACTAGATAAAGAAAAAACCAACATGACGAACAAAATATAAAGATTTGTGTTTCAGAAATGATGAAAATAGAGATGAGAGAAGCAAAATACGATAAAGTTTGGTAGAATGTAACTGAATATATTTGAGTAGCATGTGTTGATCGCGCGTATATAATTTGTTAGAATTGATATTAAAGATAGTACACTATTTCATACTGTCCTGATAGTTAACCTGATCAGAGATCAGAAATTGTGTAAGGAAAACAGCTGAATAATGTGTTAACCTGACTCTATCTAGTGATGTTGTTGCTTAAACAGTTGCGCAAAACATCAGATTGGACGTATTCCAACGTTGAAAGAAAGCTGGTTAAAGTTCAGGCAAATCATTTGGTGTTGCAGCTTCAGGTATTGATCCGAGGGATGAAAGTACGGACTGGGTCTATGAGTAGCTTTCGTGAATGCAGTTGTTAACATAATATTCCATGATTTGTCAAAGACGGTAGTGACGTGATAGTCGTACATGGAGAACTAACGTGGTTAGAAGAAGCTTTATTAGCAGGAAGGTGAACAAACCAACAAAACAAGCTTCGCTATCATACGCATCACTCTCAATGTGGTCAGTATTTTTCATGAGAAATGGTTAGCAAGCGCACTGATATAAACTAAATTCTACCAGTTAGACAAATTCCATGCAGAAGCCTTCTAACTGGAAGGTTACCATCTTCATGACTACACTAGCTTTTTTGCATCCTATGAGACGAACGTTCTTAGGTTGAACGAAATAAAGGTTCACACTTTTGCTGAAAACCAATCGGCGCGCTACTTTCTCCTTTATTCTAATGCAGTCCTGCGTGCTATTTTCTGATTTGTTTGCTACCGAGCATTGATGCGATTCGTAGCTTCAGTTTACTAATTCGGTTTGAATCAATGATAAAACTTTATCAAAACCCTCTTGTTTCATGAGCTGTGGAGAGGTAACACAAGAAACGTTCTTTCTACCGCACTGTAAACGATACTCGAGTTACCAACCCTACTACAAGTCACACGTGTATGAAATGTAAGTTGTCTTACACTAACCTGTAATAAATGACGTTAAGTTTGTCCGGCACAAAATATTTTGTCAGACTACTTGTGAAGGAACAAACTGATATGGCAATAAACAAATAATCATATTACATATTACAACGAATTGTGTAATGCCTACAACAATCTGGGTTACCCTTCTAGCACGACTTAATAAGACTTCTAAAATTATGTTCAATTGGTTAAGGACTAATGTGTAAACAAATGGTCTGACTTCAGACCTTCATAAATAACTCAATAGAAACCATGAGAGTGAAAGCAGTAGGAATAAAAAAGGAGTTTTTTGTATCTTAAATTCAGTATTGTAAAATACGCTTTCGGAAATTCTCGAATTCAGTGCTCTTTCTCATGCATATATGCAATAAACAATCACTCAGAAATCAGTATCATTGCATCACAGTTTTATAAGCTGAGTGCCTGGGCAATGCTTCACTCTGTTTCATAATTCATTCGATAGAACAGCTTCGGCCTAACCACGCTTTTTGGACATAATTTCAAGAGGACGGGATATGTTAACATGCAAAACCATATTGTTTTCTACACACGTTGATACGCGCTGATGTATGATGGGTTTACTACATTATGTCAGACATCGTAATAGAATCAAATCGAACTGGAACTTGACCTAAAACGGAAAGGACAAAGCATAGTTCTAAAGTTTGACAGTTGCTGTTTGTCAACACTAGGTAGAATATATAATGACGCCAAGTTGTGGCTTATGTTGATCGACTGCTAAATTCATGGGACTGTGCGAGGTAGCGCATAACTTCCACTTAAGATAGAAAAGAAACCCATTTAAGCAATATATATCAGACCACCCTTTCAATATGACGAAGGCAGTTGGGCAAACTTGCTTCTGTTTTTGAATACTGTGATCATGGATGTGAGGATTCCAGCTAGTACCATGAGGGTTTCCAATATTATTGAGAAGTACAAACTAAGGCCAAAGCTTTCTTGGAAAGTCAGCTTCAACGCTCGCCAAACAGTTTGTCAGTCATACTTCGTCTCATGTGCTATCAACATTTTGAAGTAAAGACCATGCGAGACGTTATGAATATGTTACGTTTGTAATTAGAAAGCAGTACAGTGCACAACTGGTTCACAACATGCTTGCATGTGAACACTGGTGAACATGGGAGATAGTCAGAACCAACTAGTGTGTTTGACGTTTCGAACCTAATAAGAAGAACCGCATGAAACTTCTTGCTGGATTTGTGTACTTTTGCGTACGTGTACTCATTTCTCACAGTTATTCGTCTAGGTGAACACTGCTGAGCGAATTGAATTCTTCCATTAGTCCAATCTCATAGGCATCCGCTTTGTACTTACCTTTACAAGTTGTCAAATCCCTATATTTCACAAACTACACAGTAAACAGTTAGCAACACACTCCGAATGAACATCACCTGAGAAGGACACATTTCATAAGTCGAATGAAGCTATCATAAGGCTTATTAGTCGGCCAAAACTATATCATTTCTGACCAAGCTGACAGACAAATGGGTTAATAAATATTTTTCTAATAAACCTTCAGGTACAAACATTTCAGGTTTCGGTGAATAAACGTGAACTCACTGTTTGCAGTTGACGTGGTGATAGCTAGATCTTGAACTGAAATTTCAGTCCTCAGCATTTGGTGGATTTATAGGACACGGTTGTGTCGTCTACTGCCGAGTGATTGTAGACAAGGTCTTCCACACGACTTTCAACTGTAGCTCATCATTTAAACACCCACTGCCTAAGCAGTCACTTTGAACTACCATTTTGATCACGAATAAATCATCTTGAATCAAGTGAAGTGGTGACTAACATATGGGAAGCTATTCAGTAATTCCCGTGCAATCCATTAATAGCTAGATGCAAACAACTACAAGATACTCCACATACTCCGGTGAGTGGATGTTTCCTCAATGCTTACGCATAGTCCAGTGAGCTGTTAGTACAAATCGCAGTGATGCTATTTTAGGCCTGAGTCCGTTGCTATGTGTTACCTCTCATATTTGCTGTGTTTCTTCAATAGATCGTGAAACAATTTCTTAGTTTCCGTATATTCTATACTGAGTTGAACCGGAAACTCGGAGTTAGAGGGGTAGATGGAATGTTGGCCGCTTGATAGCCACTGATTCATCCTTTAAGCCGTATGTGAGTTGCGGTTACTTTATTAAAATAATCAGCAATTATCAAATAAAATGAATTCCAGAATAGAAACGATTGGTCTACTTTTCTTCCAGATTACTGGTCCTGCTTCCTTGTGCAAAGCGACCGCACCCATGACTTTCACAGTTCCTACTCTTGCAGATTTCGCATTCTTTAGGCAAGGTACGACAACACTAATCCATATCATACAACCCATACAAACTCCGTGGAGACGACAAATTGTTCTACTGATCTTTCCTGGTGGAATGCTCCCCACTTCATGGTTTCGTCCGCCCACATGGTATTTCTCCATAGATAGTATTCAATGAAAGTTTCACCATGCAACAAACGACTAACTGTCTAATATCGTGTGAAGTGCAATCTACGAATTCCACCATCAGTTCTAGTTTACTAGCGCATGAACTGTCAGTTCTGACCACTACTGCACTTTTTAGCGCTCCTTTGGCTTGATATGTATAGCTTCCGCTCATCCGGTCCAATAACTCACTACACTTCTCGTCATCTCTGTGGGGTAGTTTTTAATACAGTTTACATATCTTGAGTGATCTTACCATTTCTCTACTGCCACAATCTGTTGTGCACAAAACCAGAATCCCGCTTCGATAGTATTCTGACGACTTTCCATTATTGACGTTTTCAAGATAGTAATTATCCTTCTGGTAGGTTGATTTTTGATCAGCTCTATTTACGACAACTGATCGTTAGAATAACTGTATTTAACTCGTCGGTACTGTAGCCGCTTTAGCTTGATATACGTCTAGGCAAAATTGCAGGTCAGAGGTCAACAGTAGGTTTACGAGATGGCTTCATGATTTTGACACCTCTGGCTTTTGGCCACCATCATCAGTTCGTAGTATAATAGACGATTTTGTGATAAACCTTTGTCCGCCATCAGCCCATACTGTCTAATCACAAGTGCGAAATTAGAAACTTCCTACAGATCATTGTCTAGCTTTTCGCCTACAACGAGACAGACACGATTTGATAAGCAATGCAAATCCGTCAGCCTATCTTTGAGCAGCGTGGAGAAAGAAAATGAACACCAATTGTGAGATTATTGTCTTACCTAAGGAATGCACAAACAACTTCTATGCTCAGGTGGACGTGAGTTTCGACACATGAAATACTCAGTAGTTACAAATTACTGGCTGCAAAATATGACTCCAGCATTAAGAAACTGGCTCAGTATGAGGAAAACCACTCGCTACTCACTACGACGGTAAATTCAGTCTGTGTTAGACTTAGTTTACAGTTTCAATATGAAAATCAAACCATTGTTCTGCTGCCGTTTTGAGCCGATGTTTTGCTTTCGGGCTGAGCAGCAAATAAAGCTCGTTTGAAGGCCGTCTTTTTCCTTTCTTCTTTGGGGGGTTTTAAGTTGCGAGAGTTGGGTCCGAGTACTTGCGTTTCCGATTATTCGTATCGTTTGCGATATCGTTGCGTTTCATTCGTGATCGAGGTACTGCTCACGGTCTTCCTGTCCGTTCTTTCTTTCCTCTCTCAGGGGTTCGTAACAAGACTCTAATGTGTTTTCGGTCAGTGAGAAAGAAAAGACAGACAGACCAATTCGGTGTGAATTAACCACTTCATATATGGCGCCTTCGATATGTCAGACGCTCAATTCCAACTCGGAGAAGCTGGTGTCTACAGGAACGTAAATGATGACATAAAACAGCACAGTTACATAAGAAGATGTGGTTAATGAGTCCGGTTAACATATCAGCATTTCACATATAATAGGTGAGATTAAAGGCGCTGATACTCCTATCTCGGAAAATACCCGGAGGTTGTCTGTTATTACCCAACACCGAATAACTGAACTGACAATCAGTGTTTACTTAAATGCCCTGTTATCTACGTTTCTGCATGTGCTCTGAACATGCAATTTAAATTGTATTTTTATCCAGGCATTGGTCGCCGGCAGATCTCTAAATTTTAATGCGTTCGAAAAACCGATCAATATTGCCCACAGCCTGATAGTTTATGAATGTCATCATGAGTGGTTGACCTCGCCGTTGTAATAGACGGTATCTTTAGACTGAGATGCCCTCTCAAGTGGACTGACATGTACGCTCTTTTTGCAGTCACTAACTAGGTATATAAGCGTCTTTATGAAAGCGCAGTTGCATGTCAACGTCACAGATTTGTGGCTAATGGTTCAGTATCTCAACTTATGAATGAAAAACACATCCGGCAAAATGTACGAACAAAACGCAAGCCCACATGCCTGTCGAGTGCAGTACGTTCTGTCAAGAAATGCCGTTATAATACATTCATATCTATCAACTTTTTAGAACGTGTTTTTCCCTGCTAAAATTACCAGAGTTTTGGGAAGTTGATGAACACGCCGACTTTCCACTTGCTACATCGAATTCACGCGGCATGCATTCACACCTGGTCACTTCAAGCTGGGTTATTCCTCCCTGCAGTTTTGATTTCAACTATATCCTAATGTCTTCATCTAGCCAACTTACTGACCAAGCGCACAAGTGTTCCTCAGCGTTTTATGGTCGGTCCTATGCTGAAATCTTGAATGATGCATGGTCACGCGGGATAAGCTTTCCCAAATCGCAACTTCTCTACGTGCGATTGATTTTAGTCAGCTATCCTGGTCAGTTTTCAACTTCAGATGCTGTATACAATTCACTAGGCTCATTAGAACTGAGTGCGCATAGATTTGTGACGTAGTTCACCAAAACTCATATGCTTGCTGAAACGCGTTGCGCTTCCTTACAAAAAACGGAGTCTATTCCTCTTTGCATATTGGATGGCAGCAGCTGCCTAGGCGGTTGAAAGCCAAAGCAGCCTGGTTATTTGTTTCGGGGTAAAGACAGAGCTTGAAGTCTGGGAGAAAGCCATCGCTCAATGGAAAGTCACTGATTACAATGGTCCGAGGCATTTTACACCGAAAATCGAAGATGAACAGCGGTGAAAAATGGCCGAAAATCGGTGATCGTGGAAATCTTTGAATATGTAGTTCACACTCACCCACTGTAATATGCACCAAAAGCCGGTGGCTGATAAGGTATTTGACCAGTTTTAATAAAAACCAAAGTTTCTGCAAGAGACCACATCATTTTCTCGTCTTCTATAAAAAATAAGATGGGAGTTACTATCTAATAGTTCTGAACAAATCGTCAGACGGTAAGTCAAAGAAGTGCGGGTTCTAGCCCATGGTACTAGAAGATGGGGACAGTTTTGTTTAGTTCAGATGGCCAGCATGTTCGGTGATGGCCACGCCTAGCAGAACTGTATAAAAAATATGGCAGAGCACTCTGTCAGTCACATGGCAACATCTTGGTGTTTGAGTCGTGGAGGCCTCAGCTGTCTGGCTGGAATCAGTTGAATCAGGGCGATGAGGTGAATCTTGATTAGCTCTAGGTCAACAGTTTCAGTCAGTTGATGTACCATAATAATGGACTGCGCCCTACAAACGGTTATTTCGCAATCAAGAATCATAACATGTTACGTTGGAGCACATTGTGCGAAAATGTCACAATACTCCACCAGTTTCCGAAAAAATTGAGACATTTCCCCCAAGCGAACCAGAATGAAATATGGGAATTTCGTTCAACTACACTAGCGAAATATAACAATTCCGAGATAAATGTAGTTCGTTTGGATTTATGATGAATCGTTGATTTGTCCACCTTCGAGCTGGAAATTAATCACATTTAGCCGTCGATTTCTCAATTTCTTAGATATATCAACTAGCATCTCCCGCGTTGCAATCCTGTTGGAGGTCGTTGGAAGCACATATCCTAGATATTGTTAGCACTTCAACTGAAATCGAGCCCTCGTGAGGCAATTGCATTTTCCACTGCACCACTCACCCCTCAATTAGCTGCGATCGAATCACCATGTGTGAACTCCCACTCAGCTTAGAATGTGAGTAGCGATCACCTTGCAATAACTTCTTTGTTCCAGAGAGAAGTTTTAATCTTGGGATTTCCGAATGGAGGTAACCAGATATGGCTGTCCCTCATATCAGGGCGGTCGAATGACCCAAATGTTGCTCGCACATTATTTTAGGTAAGAGTCAGGATGTGATAATTCAGCTGTGCTTAATTTGAAATTCATGATACACTCGTCAAGCATGATTGCATCATGAAAGCGTGACCGGAGTTTGAACATCGGATGCAGCATCGGTGTTTGCTACTAATGAGCTCAAACAGCAGCAAAGTTCGCATCTACTGCTTGTTTTGGAAATGGGTGGTGGAAAGTTGCGTTAGAATGCAGAGACTGCATGGACATTTGAGTAAAGTTCGGCGGTTTATCTGCACGCCATAATCCTGTTCGTTTGCTTGACCTGTTGCATTCAGCCTGTGAACATTTACATTAGGTGCTACATCAGTTTCAGACCAGAGCCTCAAGCTTGCATACTCGTCTTCGGGCGATTCTGCACTACTTAAATGAACTCAGTGAGGCGAGTCGCGGGATGTAAGGTTTCACAGACTTCTTCTAAGAAGTGTAATGTCATTTGTGATATATGAGTTATGCTAACATAATGTAAAGGCGAACAATATAAGTTTGTTGACAAATATGAGGATATTTTACACGTGGACACTGAACGAAAACTTGTCGATAGCAGATCATTCACTGACATATGCAGAAAAATTATCTAATAGCTGGTCGGGTCTTTGACGATTAACCTGTCCCCAAATAATTAGTCATTTGTCCGCCTAGGTTAGCTCTTAACCAGAGAGTACATGTGGAGTATTTCAGTAAGATGGGTTTTTCGGTTGCATCAAAGACTGTCAAAATAACAAGGCCAGACTACGCCAATATCTTCCAGGAGACTATACAAGCCAAAGCTATAGCACGGTAAACAAAACTTTTCGTTAAGAGAATTGAACAAAACCTGTGGCAATCAGTCCGTCGTCTCACAATCAATATCCTATTCATGTTATCCTATGATGTATGCCCGTATATGATAAGTAAATCTAAACAATCTATAGTTTTATTCAGGGCACTCCATTGAAACTAACTCACGAGGCATGCACTAAGAGCGGGAACCTGCATTCTCGATTAATTTACCACCAAGGTTTCCACTGAATTTATGGTAACTGATTCTTCGGCAGACTGCTGACATGGTAGCTTCACATTCACTTTCTAGTTCACCTCCTGATTCTTGGGAGTTCCACCTCATTTAATTTTCAGGTGCACACTTATGTAGTATCCATAAGTCTCTGAGAATCTCAGAGTTTTAGATCTACTTTTCAACGTCGGTTTTTTCGAAAAATAAAGGAAAAAAGATTCTTACAAACAACTGGGGAGTGCGTTCGTACGTATTTCACACAATGATGTTCGAGACGACTTATTTCAATGAGAAGTTTTTTTCAAAAGATTTTAGTCAACATTTAACTGCTGCTGCATACAATATATCGTTGCTCATGGCTAGGTGTGAATGGTCTCCTAAAAGCAAAGCCAACATTCCACTGTCCACCAACAAAGTGGCAAGTACTACTATGCGTAATTCCCGTGATTAACTGTCTAAAACTGTTCTGTTTAGTAATACGTTTGTTGCAAGAAAAACAGCGTATTGGGCTAGGAACGTTAACAGGTTAAGACGTAATACTTCTCAATAGGGATATTTTAGAAGGTTGAGCTGTTGGAGGGGGAATGTTTTTTAAGAGTGTAATCTGTTTTTATCTACGGTTCACATCACAACGATGAAAGTTTACTTCAAAGGTAAGTAATTTCAGGATAATTGTAGGCAGGCGTCGACAGTAAATGAACACCTCTTAATATCAAACGGGTTAAAAAAAGTGGAGAGCCCATCCTTGAAGGAATCCCTCTCGTTGCAGAAATGTGCAATGACATGATCTCGCAAGTTTATTTCCTGGTATTTACTTACTATTTTTAAAATTTGCTGTTTGATTCACAAACGACCACTTACATTCGAACGTTTTTTTTCGGGTGTGTGGTCAGTTCAGATCAACAATATGTTTAATTTGACCCTCAGCAACTGAAGGGCAAGAGTCTTGGTGTGGTTGAAAGATAAATATAAACCATTAGTCACATCCACTATCACTCAATCAGGATTAGGATACGTGGTTAATTCGAGAATCGCGATCGTGTTGAAGTAGAGCTAAGTAAAAGACAGAAAATGTAGCGTGCAAATAAACCTTTGTGTTTAGAGCTAGCAAGAATGTGGGAGTACACTGTGAGAAACGAGAATGTCAACAAATGATGTTATCAATGCAAAGTAGTGAGAAAAATCCCACAATCCGAACTCCGATTATTTTTGGGTTTTGTAATGGTGAAATATCCCAATTAGGTCAGAACCAAACAACAGCAAACACGACTCCCCTTAACCGTTATAGTTATTTGCAAAAGGTAATTCAATAAATTTGCATTTGATGTATTTCTGGACAAACCAGACTCAGTAGTGTGCTGCAATCTTGCGGAAATGAACTCTGTGCAAAACAATACACAACTAATCTGAATCCGTTCCAATCATCTCGACTGGTTATAATGGGAGAATAAAATGGGAAGCTCGATGAAGATTGTTACGTGCAATATATCTTTCACAGTCGAAGATGTTTAGAAAGATGTTTCTCCAGGTTGGGTGATTAGTTTAATCAAAGCAAGTTGTAGTGAACAGATAAAAAGAATGGGGGGAGAAACGGTCTGGTTCAGAACGACGACTGGTTTAAACAGAGGATCGGGAGCTCATGCCAACTCCACTGTTTGCACAAGTGAGTTTGCGAGTAATACCAATATATTTGGTGAAGTAAATAATTACTTCGTTATTTTTCACCAACATTCTTGGTACTCTAGCCGCGTTATTTTCAACATAACACGGAAACAAACACATAGAATTCCAAAGCCTGGAAGCTCAGCATTTTCCTTATTAAGGTGTTTATAATAAGGTGGAAATTCGGGCAGTAGGGTGATAAAGATGAGTTCATTTAAAAACGGATCAACAGAAGAATACATTGTAATAAGCAAATGCAGTCACGGTGATCAGCAGAAAAAAAGGCAAGTACGTATGCAAAGCTTCACAAGTCAGCACAAACACTGTTTCACAACCAGTGTTTACGTAAAGCATGCGAAATTAAGTGAGAGATGAATGTGTACCTGGTGCACCACAAAAGCTGTGAAACCGTGAGAGTTACTAAACTAAATGATTCCATTATTCACTCCAAATCGTTAGTGATTCGAAAAGGTTAAAGATTTGTCGCATCCGCTTGATCGACCAACGATAGATCGACACGAACAATGAACAAACTGAATTGTCATTAGAAGGTTAAATGAGACGAAACGGTTGTACCGGATAAGAAGTCAGCTGGTGGCAAACATTGTTCTGGTAAGTCCCACTGTGAATTTTAGTACAGAAATAAGCTCTGAAAGTCAGAGCGATTGGCGTGACTATGAATTTTGAATTTTATATCGCCGCCAAACCAGATGTCGGATGTATGAAATTTTAATGCGATTTTTTTGAAGAACGAGTTTGTCGAGTAATTTCTCAGATTTTTGTCAGTGCACTACTTCAGTACATCGAGTGCGGTGATGACTTTTAGCAATAGTGGTAAGCATAATGATTCTACTGACTGCAGAGTAACCAAGCTTTGCTAATCGAAGCGTAGCTCACTGAAATGTACACCCTGTTAACTATATACCGGCCTTCTTATGACTAACAAACTTCCTCTAAATGGAACAAGTAAAACCGAAGTTAGCCATTTCTAAATGCCGTCAGTGAAGCAGATTCTTGCCACAACCGGGATTCCGAGTCCAACCACGCTTTTTCGAAGCAACCGTGCTGACTGCTGTGTCGTTAACCTAACTTTTGTTGGCACAGAATTATTATACCTGAGGACTCGCCCACTTTTGTCTTTGGGTACTGCGGAAATTGTCCAATTTTCTTGACATTGATCTTTACGGGTCGTTACCCACAAGCCGCATTATTTGAGCGCTGACAAACACTAAGCCGATGGTGTCTATTTTGGGACCAGTGTCAAGATGGCCAACACGATTGACTACTGAAGTCACCATTGAAGTTCGAAACTTGGCAATGGTTAACAAGCGATAATGACGGCTCCAGCAGAAGTGTAACTTGGGTATGGTGTGCCTTTTTGAGTGGAGTCCGTTGTACTTCCAAAGAACCCATGCAAACCCTGCTCGCTTTTAATTGAATTTTTGTTATGACCCTCAAAATACTTGATTTTTCCCCTCCAAACCTGATCGGAACGAATTTTACATGCTCAGGACTTTCAATTTTATTTAGTTGGTCCGTGCACTTAACCTACCTCTTGTGTTTTGAAGGGAAATGTTGTGTGGTAAACAGTCCTGCAATTTGAGTGGCAGAGCGGACCGAACAAGGGAGATTGTTTTTAGAGTCCCAACGTTCGGTTACTTCCAGTCTGTAGAACCTTGTGGAAAACGTTTTGCTTTATTGTGATTTAGCAGCTTAGCTGCTGGCTGCCGAAGTTTATACACGTGCAGACCAACATTTCCGTTATCAAAACTTGCTTGGAATTATTGTTTGGCAGTCTGCTTAAATTCCGACAACTGAGAAATTTGGTGATTTAAAAACAATGAAATCACGCATCCATTACATGCTTCAGGGATGACCAAATAAGTAAGAAAACAGCGGTTATAGGCAGCCAAACTTTTGTCTAGTCCTACTGAAAATGACGTGGGAATGTTTAGCACCTGACAGCGACGACCACGACTGTTGCAGATAGCGTCATCCGATGGAGTTTACAATTAAATTAACCTTAGGAACGGTAACCAAAGCATACTACAGACGATTCCGACAAAATAGATTTGAATCTTGAGACATGAAGTGAAGTCTAGCTCTGAGACAAATAAGCAGCTGGATGTTTATGAAAAATTTGGACAGTCACATTCTAATGGAGTACGTCTATTCAACAGTGTACCGCCCACCGTTTACGAAATGATGCTTGGTACAAAACACCAGTTGAAATTTACACCAATCAAGTATCACACAATTTATCATAGTCGCCGCATTTCTATAGGCACCTGCAATCGGGACATTTTTAACAGAAGCACTGGACTCAGGTTTCGGTGTAATTAGAGGTCATCAATAGTGCATACACAACTACAAACGATTGTAAGACCTCAGCCAAGCATTTTTGAGGCAACCGTGCTAATCACTATGCCACTGCCCCCATGTTAGACGTCCTTTTGAAAGGGTCTGACGGGAAAGTTTGCGACAAGACCACTGCATCTATTGATCCTCAGTGATTCACGTTTTGTGCAAAACCAGACTTCTCTGCTAAACACTGCTTATCAAAATATCGCTTAACGACTGAAAGATTTTTGTGATTTCAACTTAACCAGAAGTCCTCACCATGGGGTTAAGGAATGGAGTTAACAGAATAGTCATTGTCCACCCTGGAGGCAATCTTGTGACCTCGGTGTTACTCACAAGTGAACGTGGCTGAACGTTTGCACACGATGTTTCGGTCGTGGCTCACGTGAAGCCGACGGAGCATTAGTGAACAGGGTTGCCTCCTGAAAGCGTGGCGGGAGTTTCAGTACGAACCATAGAAAGACAAGCGCTGCTGACCAGCTCTGATGAGAGCGAAAACTAAGTCTAGTGCTTCTTTCGGAAGCAACCGACTAAAACGTCTGTGGAACTCCGAGAGCTGCGACCAGTTTTGATAGATGATCTTTCAACACAAAACAAAGGGCCTTTACTACCCACCAGCTGAATTAGTTACTAAGTGCGTTCCACGCTGTCACACTCCAATGGATGAAGCGCAACCTGCGTCATACCACTCTACAGAAAAACGACTAACCAGTTCCGGTAGAGGTCATCTAATTCTCTAGCCTCAAACATCTTCACACTCTTGATTTTCTAGCGGAAAATACTGCAACTGAACTCCACAGACTTGTGTCAATCTTCCTACCCTTGAGACTTCTGCATAACTACTGCTTAAGTGTAGCTGGTCTGCAATACCCTGTGATATTTCAGCGAAAGATCAAACGCCACCTGTACATGTTCCTTGGAAAAATAAGATATATTTCTTGTTAAAAATGGAGACTCAATTTCCTTCATCTACTAGTTCTTACACCCTGAAATCAACCGCTGGTGAACTGTGCGGACGAATCTTCGACAGTAGCCAATTAGGTTCTCACAATCGCTCACCACCGATTCTGATAGTTTCGACAGTACGCTATTCCCCATGTTTTCCTTATCATTTTGTGTAGCTTCCATATCACACTGAACACAAACCATTTTAATACATGTACCCATGATGTGATGGCAAGCACTCGATAGCTGCTATCAGGTTTTTTCATGCTAACGAACTTTCCAACAGAAGCAACTGCTCATTCATGTGAACTCGCTGACTCACTTCTGTCCTCGACGCGGGTCATACAGATTTATAGCAACGACTGTTTCCCACTGAATAAAATCCAACATGTACAATTAACCAAAATCGTTGCCAATGAATTTAGTCAATCTCCTTGGTGTTCAGAGCATTTATTACATTGAAGCCGCATTTTCTGTGGAGTGTTTGTAGAGGTTTTGATTACACATTCTTTTCCGCACAAAAACTGTGCAAATCCAATTTCCACCTGGTAAATTCCAATCTGGAATTCTAAATTTAAAACCGTCATTTTTGCGCAGGTTCAAATGCTGTAACTCACCTGATCATACACTCATTCCATCATCACATGACCACTTTCACTTTTACATGACAAAACAGTCTATTTCTTGAATCACCCATGCAAGTGAGTCCAATTTTCTAGCAAGTGATAAGAAAGCCTTCGAATAGTATGATACAAATATCGATCAAAGCTGATAGCATCTTTTGCATTCATACTTTTCAAAAAGCTTTATTCCAAAGTGCATCACATTCGAGCCTAACCCATGTCATAGTTCTTCACTGAAGTTTATTCCGTCGGCGGTCGGGATTGGAAGTTTAACCGCTCTCACATGAAATGCCAATGCTCTGCCGACATTTCATCAACCTCGGGCGAATGAACTGCCGGAAGCTGAGCGATATTACCGAGCGGACAGTACTCACAGATTCTGATTATGTTGAGAGAAGTATCAGTGAGTGTTGGGTTGTTTCCAGTCAATTGCCCTAAAACCATTAGGTTTACTCAATTAGAAATCATGGAAATAATTAACCTTGTTGAAATTCACTTTGTCTGATGGTACGAAATCCCGTTCAGCATAAAATACGCTGAGGACTGACTTCAGAAACAGCCAAGATGGATGCAGCGTTTTTTTCTTTGCAAAAACGACTAATGGAAAGGAGATCAAGAGTGCACAGATAATGATTCATTTTCATCGGTGTTGAACTTGGAAGAAGCAGTACCTGATTGATTAACTAAAAGTACAACGTTTCTTTGAAGTTATTGCTAAGCTTATCGGCCCCAGCAGTATACCGCTGTCAGCTAAATGAACTCTTTAAGGGTAGTAGACAAACTTCAACGAAAGATTTTCGGACATGTATCAAGCTCCAGCTGAAATTATGCATTGGACGATAAGGTGTAGTTTCCCAAGTACGTATAGGTTGTGGTTTACCATTGCGATTATTGTTGTTTTTATTGCTACAGCTACTATCGTTTTACTAACGTATATTAATCAAATGCGCAATTACTGATATGCTCACCTTGGATCCACGTTGCTGACTTAATATTTTATTGTCCTCACTAACTGACTAACGAGTTTCAGTGAATCTGTTCTCGAAGTTAGGCAGAAAAATGTGTGGAAAGCCACTGTAAGCACAAACATCAACACAGCTACAACTTTTTCTGTCGTTCTTATGAAATATACTTCAGTACCTTTCCTGATTAACTTTTTAAGAGAAAAACTATGAATCGTTTTAAACATCTGCAGCTCTCTGTTAGATTGTTACAAGCTTTGTGGTCGCAGCTCTGCCGGGTGAGAAAATTAGCAATTTAAACACAAGGAAGCCACAGAAAATGGCGTTTTTTGTGGTAAACTTCGTGCCAACAGTGTGCGCATGTTTTTGCGTCCAAGGTTTCTCTGTTCTTAAATAGTAATCATATTTTCGTTACCATTCGTAGAACATTAAATTATGTTTCTAGAAGTGGTTCCGTCAACTAACAAACTTTCTGCATTAATGTATTCCGTTTATGGTGGTCTACGCTTAAGCCGACGCTCAACTGACTACTGGTTAGTTTAGCCCCGGGCTAACGTAAGTGTTTAAAAAATAACGTTCCCTATTCTTACTGAGACAATTACACACAGACGTGTGCTGTTAGTGTAGTGTGCGTGTTGCTGTTACAGCGGTGACCTATTTAATCGAAAAGAGGGGTGCTCGGTGCAGCTGACAACCCAATACTAATGAGGATCCCAGCTACGGAGACAAATGGCAATAAGCAGTTTGCATATGGCTATTCAGAATTGGGTGTGCGCGGTGAGTTGCCGTGCCAAACTCACATGTTAAATGTGGTATGTAATCAGCAAATCTGCTGACAACCGGTAAGTGCAGAAATGTTAATATCGACTGCTACCGTTAGTCTGGTCGTGTTTGGAGTTGACTAAGTCTGAGCGCAAGCCAACTTCTCAAATGTCAATAGCATAACGTACGGATCTGATATGCCATTATTTTTAAACAGCTGCGATGTCATAAAGCCAACCATTAGGAAACACAAACAGGATTCCTGCTTCACAGACGGACCTAAAGAACCTGGTCAAAACCAGCCGAAGCATTTACAATTACTGTAACGTATAATCAATTTTCAGATCACCAACTGCAATTTTAGTGGCAACGATATGCAAAGGTGTGGAAAGGATGAGTCAGACTTCGACAAACTATGCCCTGTTTTATCTGCTGCCATACGTTTAAAAGGAAGCAACTGTGTGTTCACTACACTAGCCAAAGATTGCATTCACTTCATATAGGACAGTATCTACGGGAACAAAATCTGACGATCCGGGAAGTCTGGGTAGATTAATAAATTCTTCTATTGTAAAAGCAGTTTAAACTGGCCAGGTTTACAGCATGTTACTACTCCTGGTAATACTGATTCGACAGTCTTGCCAATAAACTATTGTAGTTAGTGCTTTAAGCTGTCGACTTGGTCAAAACGACCCACCTCACACTTTCAAGTTGTCATTACAGAAGCCTATATATGGCGTTAATTATCAGGTCTGTTGTGCTGAAAAGCGAATGATATTATTGACTCTGACTGATCGGATGGCCCCTGCTGGATGACGAAACACTGTTCCACTGTGAAACAGCCCGTCATTTTGTTGAACCAAACGGATCATTAAGCATGACCTAACACGGAGTTGTGCAGCAATTGCTGGCTTAACAAATAACCCATGGTAATAAACGTGACGAAAACCCTACCGGAAACAGTAAAAACATCAAGTTAATCCAGGTGATAAAATGTGTCCTGTGCACTCAGGTAAACATGCAACGAGTCTGAGTGCAAACAACAGACTTCAATTACATAAATCCAACTCAGGTTAGCTAAGAATAACCACCAGATGAGAAGTCAGTCGTCACTAAGTATGATGATGTTTAACAGGCAGGGAATTGAGTACTTTTCACCTCCAAATGCGCATTAGGAACAAGCGACCAGGCTGGTCCTAGTAATTTTCAGAATACCTTGTCATTATCGCAGATTTCAAATTTTCGACAGGTTTCATTACAGCAACTTTGGACCCAAAGGTAGTTCGTACCTCTCTCAGCATAGAAGACGAGGAGTATAATACTGTTACTCTCGTGCAGCTCAATAACAGAACATGAAAACTGAGACCGGGATGACTTACTTCATCCCTCTCATAAAATTGTCAACTTTGAATTCAGAAAGACGTTTTAAATAGCAATTCCTACTCGTAACGAATGACATGGCGCATCTGTCAGATGTTTTTTAGTAATACAGATATTTTTCATGGAAGCATCGTTTTAGTTGCTATCACGGTAAGTGAAGGGGAATTAATGTGTGTTGCGAATGAATAAATCTTGAAGTTCGATACAGAACGCTTAACTTGGTTATGAAAGTTAATTTACTGAGTTTACTTGTGACAAATTTCGTTACGGCATGAGTGGAAGTTGACATCAAATCTGGCGTAATTTGGACTCTCTGTGGAACAACTCGAGTTCTGCCATCAACGGATCAGAGGTTCGAATTGTGTTAAAATTCCTGACTAGTCAAAATAAAGGTGTGGTTTTATAAAGTGAACGACACACACAACTGACCACAGCTTTTACTTAGAAATTAAGTTAGTCCGTTTGGAAAAGTAAATTATACCTCATTTTGAATTTGTTAGAGTTCGCCACCAGTTCCTGACTGGGATTCAATTATGTTGCACTACGTCTCGAATTTCATAGAAAGGATTTAATCTAGCAGCCATTTAGCCACATTCGCACATGAATAATAAAAAAGATATCTGGCCACCGCTTAATGAGACACGATGATCGACATGTTACCTCTACGACTGTTACCTCTGTCCACTTCGATAAAACAATGATAAAAGAAATTTCTGAGCGACATCTGCTTAGAAGCAGGTGGAGTTTGTTAGTAACCAGTTGTGGTAAGTGACCTACTGAAGAATACATTCGAATGTGTAAACGGTAATCTACTGTAAAGGCTGTTCAAATTACACTGACCAAAATCCGCTTCTCCCTCTTGGTTGTATACTACCGAATACTTTTAAGGCATGTCAAAGTAGCCAGTTCACTGACAGTTCTCAGTTGTTTCATAGGAAATGAACCAAACTGTCTCGTTGTAATTAAAAGAAGTATTCATCTATTGTCCTGTCGACTAAATGCGAACCAAAAATATCCCCTCTTCAGTGATTAAAGCTACGCTGCCAAACGTTTGAAGCTGCGATCAACTCTTCAGAGGTTGTATGCAGCATTTGTGTGCTCTTTCGATACCCTTGATTATTCGTGTCCCCTCAGTGTGAAGATAGTGATGTTGAAAGCTCACCTTCATGATATCATACTTAATCTCAACAACTAGATGTTCATAACAAGCCTACAGGCAAAATCTTATTTTGACATTTCCATTCGTTACAACCCAGGTTATCACCCTGTGTATCAACTTTAGCAAATGGCTCTTCTCTTTCCACATCTCAGAACAACACATCAATGTGTTGATATTTCACTAGTCCCTACTCAGCTGATCTTCTTGCACGGTGAGATTGAAGCGTCTAACGAAATGTCCTCTCGCTTCAATCACTGAGCCACTTTTGTGTTTGATATATAACATTTCGGAAGATTATTATTTGCTGGACTCACAAATCACGGGTCATCCAAGAGGCAAGTGGTGTAGCATATGGCAGGGTTCGTTTTCTGAACAGAAAATAGATCTCGGAGGAATCTCTGGAGTTTTTGGAAGGTAGACGAAATATTATTCAGGGTAGTTCATGCAGATTTCGAGGACACACCAGTGGGAAGATGATGTGTAGCTTATTCGCTTAATTTTTTAGGCTTGACTACTGGACGGAGTTAGGGAAATCGAATCCGTTTTTGTTTTAGGAAACCCTGATAGATTATTAATCACTTGTAAGATATCCGCATCAAATTCAGTATGAATGCAGTTGAATAATTTGGGCGTCGTGTTTAACATGTTATTGATAAACAGATTGGGAATAACACAACGTTACTAGCAAGTTGTAATACTCCACGATTCAACCACCTCGGGCGGCCTTCCTCAAGAGTGTTGTAATCGAAATCACTCCCGAGGTGGTTGAAACGTAGAGTATTACAACTTGCTCGTAACGTTGTGTTATTCCCAATCTGTTTATCGAAAACACTGATATGCTTTTCATATTTATCTCTGCCACTGGTCCCTAGTGACCGTCTGTCAGTGTAGCTATCAGTGAGACAAACAAAGCGCACCCGTAGTAATTCGAGAAGACGGCGTTGGGCGGGACAATTAAGGGTCAGTTTCGCTGGCCCCTGGTTCTGCTGTGTTAACGTCACAAATCTGTAGTGTAGTAGCTCGGACGGTACAATTAAGATTACCAGGAAAAAAACTGTCCACAGCTGTACTTTTATTCTCAAGCGTAATAAAGCTGCTGGTCCCGATGGTCTCCTGGCGACACTTTCCAAAAAAGGTGGAGATGCGTTGGTAGATGCCTTGATTCAGTTGTTTTAAACTGTGTGAACGACAGAGACCACCCCTCCTTACTGGGGTCACCCGATCATAGTTCCTATAATCACAGAAAGCGTCAGAAACTTCCTCGAAAACTACAGAGGAATCAGCTGGATTCTGATCATTACTGTGACTTTGGTCTTTACTGAACTTAGTAGATTCACTATATTTCTGGAGGTAAACGTCAGGGGGAGATAGAATGTTCCTTCGTGTGTGAGGATGCATTGACGAAATTTTTAATGTTTGCCAGATTCCGGAACGTAGTCTTCCGCGCCGCCGACCAACATTGACGTATTTCTTCTCTCTTCTTGTACAGTTTTTTCACTTACTTCACGGTTTCATGACATCTAGGCGACAATGATAACTACTGATATATTGCTGTTTGTGATGATGATGATGATGATGATGACGATGATGATGATGATGATGATGACTGTTGAACTGGTTCAAATGCTTCGGCCTGATTTGCACTTCAGTTAACGTAAGGCTACAAATTTCTACTGAATGTTTAAATATGTATGCGAAGACGCAAATACTCTCATGATCGTAACTGTATGGGACTTATCATCTTTGCCTCTTGAACCAAGTTACCGCGCTCCACAATGCAGAAATCGGAATTTCCCCTTGGTGAGAGATCTAGAAAATTAACGGGAAGATTGGCCATCCCAAAGAATACGCCCCTTCTTTTTCTTAACAAACTGATTGCCAGTTTGAGGCTATTAATCGTACATTGGAGTCGAAATCTGGAGAAAGTTTGTGTATGTTGCATGCAGCAAAACTATACGATGGAGTTTACTTACGAAGATTATTTCATAACTTGTGAGCTCATATACAAAAACAGACCGATTAAATGAATTTTTTCAAATATTGTTGTTTCAAAATCATCTGAGTAGCCCTACCGCACACTGTGTTATTCGTAAAAAATGTAATGGACCGTCAGATTTACATAAACTACCAAAAATCCTACCTAATGCCAACGAAATTAACAGGCATGTTTCCACTGAGGTTTATTCCAAAACACCGTGTTATCGGTGGAGACGAGAGTATTTGACATAAGCGTTTATCTGCATTTAATCAGGAACTTTTTAATTTGATGATTCTTGAAGATAATATTGAAGCAGGTTCCCCATGAATGGAAGCTAAACTGCTGACGTACATATCATCCTGTCTAACCAGTGTTAACTGACAAAGGACCACCGCACAGATCTGTATAAACCCCAACAAAGTTCTCCCAGCTTCCTTTAATTTTCGAATACATTAAAACCTCCATAATGAAAACGATTACGCTTCATAATGAACGTGTGTGTAAGTCCCACCTTCACCTCCGGATGAAATAAAACAAACGGAACTTTGGGGTTCACATTTGCCGACAATTTACTAAAGTTGCGGTCAATTCTGCACATTTACGTGGTAAAATAAACTCCATTGCTTGCAATGTAGGTTGAATTATAGTAAGGTATCTGAACAGCACCAGTGCAGTTTAATGTGAGCGAATACCGTTTCCTGCAAATCGTCTTCTATTAAACTGTTTTTCTTGCCATCACAAAGATGTGAAATGTTTCGATCGTAAGTACCATTTCGGTCTTCAAAACATGACACAATGCATATCAAGGGAGTGTAGAAATACAGGTGCAAGTAAATGGTATTGAATCACTCGGGGGATTAGAGAGAACTTGTGAACGTTTCTTTTCAGTAATTTTAGTGAAATGAACGTTTACTTAGTGAACTGGCATTTGATGACAGTATGCTCTACCAAGAACCAGATACTTGTGTTTGCAACTTTACAAGTTACCAGTTGGTCCAACTTACAACTTTTGTACCACATCCTGTCTTCTAAATCAATTTGCATGATGTTCTATAATCAACGGGAAAGCTCTTGCAGTACCTCGTGTTTTCAAAAGTTCATTAACCTCCATTGCCCACATCATATGAGGTTGATTCGCTTGGAAATATTCATGTGATGAAACTGGATCGCGAAACAGAATAGGTAAAACAGATTAAGTTTGGTAGACCAGGTATTTACCTTCTGCCCCTCCGGTTCATTTCAGCCACTGTTTCATTAAAGTTAAGAATGTCGCACTTTTGCCAGAAGAAATATGTGACAGGAATTGCGTTAAAGTTTCTGATGTCAGAACGCACGTTTGAACATCGTGTTCTTTTCTTAATTTCTTCGTGCATCGATGCAATATCTTCAAAGAGGTATGAAAAATTCCGGACCTGATAAAACGTCCAGCAATGAAACATGAAGACCCAGACAGCGCTTCAATTCTGAGAAACAAACAACTAACCTCCTCTTGATAGGAATCATATCACGCCTCAAATTAAGAGCTTCTTCTTGCCTCCAAGAGGTTGTTCCGAAGACCTTGATTTGAAGTCAGTCAATGTCGACTGAATATCAGTCAGAAAATTTCTGTGAGACCATATAAGATTTGATTAATTTTGCTGTAATTCTTGGCACACGATCAGTAAATATATTGTACATATACGGCCTCAGGCTTAGTAAATCGAGATTCGCTCACATTTATTGCCCGGAATGTTTAAAACACCATTTCCCTAGAAGTATACGCAAAACAGCGTGTAGTAACATGAGTGTACGGCGAACTTCATTCCGCCGTTAACCAGACAAATTATTATCCAAATATTCTGCCTGTTCTTTCCATTTGGGTCACGAAATTTGCGTGTAGACTTAAAGACAACTTCGAAAGGTGTCTGAGTGACATTTCTTTTCAATGCTCGTAATCCCAACAGTTTCCCGGAATGTCTCAAATACATGTTGTCTGTCTTAACAATCAGCTCGTATTCTCCAAATACCTTTCGAATCATTGATTTACCATCTCACGTTCTGTCTGTGACTGAAGCTACTCAATCAGATAAGATGTAGTTTCAGTAAATGATCCGCATTGCGGAAAAGACTAAATATTAACCCGAGCAAAACGTGCGTATTCTGGTGAATTTCCTCCTTTTAAGTATATCGCAGGTAATCAATATACACCTCAGTTTTCTTGCGCCAAAGCTTGGCACATTATTTAGAATCTTGTTTATAAAAGACGATGTTCATGTATGGGAAGTGGAATGCTGTTCACAACTCGATATGATCAAATAATCCCTTGGAGACTTTGAGCCATACCCGTTTACGAAACTTGTTTACAACACATGATTACTTAAGCAAGGGTCAGCTGAACAATACTGAGCACTTTTTATCACACTAATGAATTTTTATATAAAAGGGTATATGTTGATTAACAAAACCTTATGCCTGAGTGGTTTTATTTGCAAAACGTTGTTAAACACATATGAGTCAGGTATATACCATATACATGTGTGAAACTTGTGAGCATCGCTTCATATCCCATGGCTACTAAATGCCGTTATTAATTTGCATTGTTTATAACATGATGGCAAACATATTCCAAACCACTTCGGTCCTCCCACAGCTTCCTTAAAAATAAAGAAGTGGTTGTTCCTGGCTGTCACCGCGATTGCTATTTTAGAAGCACAAGCGGCAGATAGTCCACACATGAGAAGGGATGGAAGAAAATGGTCAGCAAAGCGAAATATTATCAACTCGTTTGGTATCACTGACTTTTTTGCCATGGCAACGACGGAGGATTCCTTGCGAATGTGCAGCAATGTTTTAAATTTTCCGATGCTAGCAGATTCATGCTGTAGGGTATTTGACTGTGAACACAAAAAAGGAAACATAGCGTGGTCACCCGATGGAATTTACATATGACTACCATTGTGTAACGCAAATTAAAGTGTGAAGGTTTCTCTGTTCATTTTGTAAGCATGGCTTCATACCCTCAAGTTATATGTTGTTTTAACCCAGTTAGGTTTGTGTTTTGAGACTGGGACCAACATGTGCATATGATTTCTATCTATGTAGTTTCATTTATATCCAAATGGATATTCACGTTAACACCATATGTGAGCACTAGACCACAAGCGCTCTGTTTTTGAGGCCCATCTGAAATGTATATTTTTACCATGATCCCTATATGAACTCCAGTTTAGGTTCATTGTGCAGAAACTGTGTTGGTCAGTGTTTCTTCAAACTCACATTAAGTGTGACTTATGTTAGCTTATCCAACTATAGCTGTATTAGTTAACGAAGAGTGCTCGACTTTGCCGATTTCAGCCCATATAAGAAGACCGCAACAGTTCGGTGATGAAGTTCAATGTATTGCAATCAAAATCATTGGCAATTAAGGGTAAGGTTGAATTTTGAATGGTTGTTTACCAGTGTTCAAACACACATTAGCTGATTCCATCTCACCTTGACCGAGTCGACCAGAAAAGTAGTTAGACGTGTTCTGTTCAAGTTACTCACAAGATGGCTTTTAATTAGACGATGCCTCATCATCCTTATAAGATAAGCCAGCCAACATATATGTTATTGGACAGTCTGTGTTTCAATGCCCATACAGCTAGGCTGCCCAAACATTTTACATTTATCCATATGTTGCTTCATAGAAACAAACTTTTGCTTACTGCAGGTAATGGGAACTAATCTCCCAGAATGACGATTTTCATTCTAAGATAAGGTCTATTCTAACCAGACTAACAGGAGGAAGGGTCAAAACAGTTCAAAATGCAATCGACTCTTGAATGTGCCATCAGTACGTTATACAAAATTGTAAACGCCAGAGAGACTGTCAAGCTGAAATGAAAAAATATGTCGATTGTGTCCTCTCCTTAGTAATGCCGTTACGGAAGTATTTTTTCATCTCATCACAATTCACTAAGTTTTTAAGAGAATATATTGTGCATTTCACAGACGTTCCAATAGATGTGTTGCAAACATGTCCACGTTTAATTTGCCTTACTACGTTTGAGCGCTCATTATTGGATGATTCGAGCTGCACACGCTTCAAAATATCGCGATTGCCTCTGCCTATAATCAGCGGCAACAGCTTTGAAAAGATCACCTCTGAATATGTCAAGGGTGACTATCAGAACTTCACATACTTCGTAAATATTTGTTCTCTATGGATTAATGAGCGACAACGTTTCTAAAAATATTGCGTATATGTTCAGAACTATTTGCTGGGGGAGTTGATAAACTATTACTGGCTGCATCGGTGTGTTTGCCTGTCGCAAACAAGAAGACTATGACTGATGCGCGAAAAGAAATCAATAAACGCTACCCGTCATGTAATGTGGAAAACACGTGCTGCTGACGGAGTGTTTAAATACCAAAAGGCTAATACAGACTAAATTGGGTTAAAATTTTGTCAAGTCGTCCAGAATCAATCCAGAACTTGTGTGAAGTTGCCTCATGAAATTAAGAAGAAAATTTGTTGACACACCTGTGAAAAGTTTGTTCTCGAATCGTAAGCTTGATCCTCCGACAGATAGAAAAGTTAGTTAACCTGAAATAATGTTCATTATTTTACCGTCTTTTCTGATATATGTATGAGATGAACAAGTATGGTTTGACGTTGCTCTGTGTTCAAGGGAAACATTGATAAACATATAAATCCTTGTTTGACTGACAACAATTAAACTGTTTGTTTTTAGTTCTGTACGAGGATATCTTTTCCATACGGGTTTGTCACGTGTCCTCTTATTCTGAATTACCCATTCATGACATTTTTCGTGTGTCACTAATAAAATCATCATTGTGTGTGTTTACATATTTTCTTGACTGTTTGATGAGAGCGTAAAATGACGTTCGAGATAGGCAGGCAGCAAGTTTATGAACTGTTGGCTAGCTCTACCATTACGAGAACACATATTCCACTTGTTGTTTGAAAAAGAACTGAATTGAAGAACGCTTTAAATGTGGAAACTATAAACGAACGTAAATCCCACTCAATTTATATCATTCACGTCCGCGCACACATCAGTAGTCCAACAAGCTGCAAGGAGTTTTAAGCAGTGGGACCTGTTCTAGACAAATTGGATCTTTTTAACCTGTGATGCACAGTCAAACATTTGCCACTCAACTTAAAATAAGCTTTGGAGATTTGGTAGTCAGCCAAATATGCTGATGGTTAGTATTTGGATGAAGGTATGCTGAACGTATCCACTAGTACGTAAAACCGCGGTTGCTGGGAGATGTATATCTCAAAGGCTCCATTAAACATAAAAGTCTCAAGTCCAAGTTAACAGGAAGAGTTAGCGGTACATTACTGAAAACGTCTGCACAAATGTCAGTACATTTATAGGAGAACAAACAGATTTCCAACTCATAGTTGAGGAACACCTGACTCACCAGATTCGTTAAAATACGAGGTAACAGGACATCCGTACAGTTCAGGAGTATCTTCTACAGGAAGACTGTTGACGTAAGGTTATTTCACAGTGGCTGACAAACATTCGGCCAGTGAATCAGATATTATCCATAGCATCGTCTACACAAAAAATCCTTCTCAAAGCAATGATAGATATTGATGAGTAGTCGGAGGTTTGGTTTATTTCCAAGTTGACCATCACTCACATTTGATCGCAGCCTTCGCATTCAGATAGACTTTCCAGCCGGCCTCTTTCGAAAACAAGCATTTGACTCAAGTTTCGCCTAAATTAGAGCTAATCAGTAGTGCA